>JBAMJV010003116.1:0-56567 GCA_037951105.1 Echinarachnius parma
GGGTTAGTTTCATTTGATGATAATACTGAACATATCTGAAGAAAAAAATCAATAGCAACTGGATTGAATACAAAGTATGAAATATACCGAAGTTTCAGAAATAATTATCATTATACTTATTATCATTGTATCATTAGGAGTATCACTGTTACCAAATATTACTATTAACAAGATTATGCTCATGATGAGTAATACCATATTGATCATAATTACCATTACTAATGTTGTTTTTATATATTTACAGTATAATCACACATTTCGGTGCAACTCAATACTTATACATTTGTCTGTCCAATCTGGGTAAGAGCTAATAATACTATTAATAATAGTAATAATAATATAAATTTAATAACTATTTCGTCTAGTTCTATAGCGCAAATTACAGTAAGGTTTAGGTATTTATGCGCATATAGAAAAAACAAACATATTTCTTACATGTTATCGTACACTTATTTTAAACCATCAAAAGTAACAAGTCATCCAATATTACTTTTATTTCCCTCAATAATCTTTCCCGTCACAAACATGTAGGCAATAATTCTTTCAAGCTAACCCGAGTTTTCACTATTTTGTTTTAATGTTGAAATCCCATCAGGTTAAGCAGGTCGAACTGTGCAATATAACTCTAGGTGATGCATCATCTAAGCACCTTGCAACATGGTTGTCTGGCTTGCCAGACCTGACAGAACTGACACTACAAGAGATGAAACTCGCTGCCAGCTTCTACATCATGGCGTCAGAGAAGGCAGCCCAAAACAAGGTATCACACACGGTCACATAATGACTTTCTCATTCTGCAAACTAATATCTGATGTATACATGAACAATGTGATTTTCATTTTATCATTAATTCTCTTTGGAAACTTGTATTTTAAACAAGTTATACAGAATAAATAAGTTCTGAACGGGTTAAGTTATCCTTTAAAATGATTTAGTATCTCTGTTGACAAGTACAACAATGACAAACAGTTAATATCAATTTGTATATTGTGGTCAGAGAGGTCTACCAACTGTAGTGTGAAAATTCCATGATAAATTAATGTCATATGACCGAGCAATGGGCAAACATACAAATCAGTATTTGATAACTCATCGCCATAAATTTCCACACACCTGTAATTCGCCAAGGAAGACTTTCCAATACAGTACAAATAGTTTCAATACGAAAGACTAATTCGAAATACCGTAAATTTGACCATGCCTCTACAGTTTAATGCAACGAGGTAAGTGAGAACGGCAGGATTTGTTGTTATCAAGCTTAAAGTGAGATTGGTGTTATGTAACCATACAAAAATATATTTAATAAAAGCAATGTTCCCATTGTGTAATATTGTCACTATAAGCAACGCTTTCAATATGTTCAACAAGCCAAATTCGAATGGGCGGTACTGAATTTCGGCGCATGTAAGGGAAATGTGTTGTTTACATGGCAATATTCATCAGGTCAATCGGGCTTATGCCGAAAGGGTGGGTAGCGTCGCGTCGCGTCGCGTTGAATGGAACGCCGACCATTCGTCCAAAGCCCCCCCCCCCCCCCCCGGTTTTGCCGAAAGGGTGTGTTGGGAGCGTTAAGGCGCGTCAGCTCAGATAACGCTACCAAATGGCACATATGGGGGGGGGGGGGGGGGGGGGGGGGGGGGGGGGGGGGGGGGGGGGGGGGCTTATTCCGAATGTACGCGTTTAGAGTATATATGCATACAATGATGTGTACATCAAAGACGCGTCCGTATTATTGCGCCATTTCATTCTGTGAGTTTTCGTTTCGCCACCGCGACGAAACACGTGTTATCCTATGAGAGACCGACTTTTCCAGAAGATGGGATTTTATAGCGCATGGTTGATTGATTGAACCGATGCGTATAAAAGGCGTGCGTGACTTCGGATGTTACTGTAGTCGATATAATTATGAAGCATTATTATTGCGTTTGTAAAATATTATGATGTCTGATTCCCACGCTCTATTTAGTTTACCCGCGTTCCGCGCATTCCAGGAAATGGGTTTGTACAACCGCCTTGCGTTGTATAATGAAGCTCAGTTGCGAGTCATGTGTGTTTGATTGTGTACCTGAAAGTATATAAAACTTATGAAGGGCCTAATTTTTTATCAAAATACACATTTACTAAAGATTCTACATCTAAGACTTGGAATAGTTTACCTTCGGAGTTAATGTAATTGAGTCTGATCCATAGGCGTACCCAGGGGAGGGGATTTATTTTATTTATTTATTTAAATTTTTTTTTGGGGGGGAGGGGTTCAACCCCCACCCCCCCCCCCCCCCCCCCCCCCCGCCTTTGACCAAATAATGACTGTTTTGGGGGTTTGAACCCCTTCTTTACAATTTGTAGCTGGTCTAGCTGGACCACATTTAAGCCCTCGAAAAATGTAAATGTCCCTTGTTCTGGGCTTCAAAAATGTACACGGCCACTCCCCCCCCCCCCCCCTGCTTACAATCAATTTGTCAGACGACATTCCCCCCCCCCCCCCCCCGAACAAATCATGGGTACGCCACTGGTCTGACCACCATCATTCAGGTTTGTGTCATTTCAAGTTTCGATTACGAGCGGAAACAAAAGTTTGAACCAAGAATTCCTATGACAGATATCCTCTTCATCGTTTGTTTCAAATGTGAGTACATTTGTTCAGATTTCAAGAATCATTATGCGAATTTTCTTTTAAAAAAAAAGTGAAATATAAGTGCTAGAACGAATTTTATGCACCTATGTCACCCACCTTGACTGACGAAATCTCTAACAATTGCACACCAAGAAGACCTTCGGTGCGTGACCGTTCCATTTCGTGTAGGTGGTTGGGTATAAAATTAATTTGATGTACGGTTCGATTTGCATTTAAAAAATACATTAATGGAAGAAATTGTCAAGAATTATATTTATTATGATTACTAATATAAAATCAAGGCAATATGTTTCGATGTTTTAAGGTTCAATTTGTTTGATTTTGTTGTATTTCATTTCACCAACCCGCCTTACGAATGGTATGTCCCAGGTTTCCATAAAAACAAATATTATAGAGAAGCGATATCGCGATACAGCCTGTGGTCTGTGTAGGAAATCGGATACGGTGTTTGAACGTAATATTTACGATCAATTCATCCCTCTTTGACATAAATGTTTGGTCTTTGAAACACCACAAATTGAAAATGTGTCATTGATTTCAGGTTTTGAAACAATATTTAACAGAATTATGGGGTTAAAAGTTTGAAATAAAAGTGCATATTTCCCTTATCACCCGACTTTGTTAGGCATGTAAATGTCAACATTTCGAGATTACCATAGCGGAAATCGGATACACGTTGTGATTGCGTGTGATGTTTACGAAATTGTATGAAAGTTTTACTTGAAATTTGAACTATAAAATACCACAGTAGGAAAATAAAGTCATTTATTTAAGGTTTCCAAACAATATTCTACGGAATTTTGAGGTAGAATTGTGAAAAAAAAAGAAGCATTTTCCCCTTATCACCGTTTTTGTTATGAATGCATATCCATAAGACCATGGCCCTGGGCTAGGCATACCACTGTTTACTGATGTTTGTGTTCTGAAAAATATATCGATTTTTTACTTATTTTTACGAAGTGATATAATTTAATTCTTCTGATTATTAAGATACTATATAGTGAGAGTCATGTTATGATCTGAAGAGTGCAGAGTTACAATATTTTGGTCACAGTATACGGTATGGAATTGCATCGTAGATTCGTAATCGGTAATCGTTGCCGTGTGATGTAGACGGTGACCCTGGCATATCTATTCTAGACCAGCATCCAAACACGATTCCAGGTTAGTAGAATTATAAATATATTATACTGTTTTTAAGAACTTGATCAAGCATTATATAGATTGTTAATATGTTGGTATTGATTATATTTGTCCAGTTACTATAATGATTTGTAAAAGTTGTTTACTGAAATACGAGTACCGGTACAAAATATTAAACTACAAAACAAATATTTATAACTTGTTTCAACTTCAAGATTTTTTTCTTCACATATCTACTATTGTTATTCAATTAAATCCAGCAAATCATATTTTGTATTATCCTGTTTTCCCATGAACATTCATTACATTTACATTTCAGATCATGGACAAATCTCTCCATCCAGAAACCCTGGATCTTCCAAGGCTGAGCCGCTTGAATCCCAGGAATTTTCATGAGTGCCGGTACAGACTATACTTGAACCCCAGCAGTCCTCTTCATCTGTCGCATCATCACAGCCTTGCGAACCTGTCTTTGTTTCAGCATCAGGTACTTTTAGATTTCTCAATTATTTTAATAGTTTCAATTCTCTGTTTCTTTGATTCCAATTCATGAATGCAAGTGTCATTTAAAGCCAAATTTATTCACATTTCTTCATAGGTAAGAGTTGATGTTTAAAATAGATATTTATGGAAGGGTGTTAATTTATGGTTATGATTTAGAGCTTGTGAAGTTCACATGCATGCAGACAAGTGTTCTTTATTTCATTATTTGAATTATATTTTTTATTTGCTTTGGTAATGTATTAACTTGACTGTCAAATATGATTAATCATAGGATTATTTCTCCTTAAATTTTAATAAGTCTTCTGTGTGTTTTTTTTTTTGTTTATTTCATAATAGATCATGGACCATCCTCTCCATCAAGTCACCCTGGAACTTCCCAGACCACGCTGCAGGGAATCCAGGAACCCTTAGCAGTGCATGAACAGACCCCTGAGTTGCTACAGCCATCTACATCTGGAACATCACCAGAACCTTCTGCAACAAGAAAAATTAATTTTAATCAATTTGTACAAATCAGAACAAACTCAGAAGTCAGATTAAGAGTATTTTTTCTTACTCATGATCTAATCATGCGTATCAATACTAATATGCTTATGCTTTGTGATAAAAATATATTGTTCACAGTCATGTACATAAATTTATCAGTATGATAATCACTTAATCTATATCGGATTGTGTATTTGTATCATTGTTTTGAATGTGACTTTATAGGACGTTTGTCTGTATGTATGGTGTTGTTTGTGTATGTTTTTGTACTTGTGTGTGTGTGTGTGTGCGTGTATATGTATGTGGGTGTGTGTGTGTGTATATGTGTGTGCGTGCGTGTGTGTATGTGTGTGCGTGCATGTGTGTGAGAATGTTCGTGTGAGTGCGTGTGCGTGCGTGTGTATGTGCATGTGTGTGCGTGCATTTGGGTGTGTGTGTGGGTGTGTATGTGAGTGTGTGTGTGTGATTGGGTGTGTTTGTGCGTGTCTGTGTGTATGTGCGTGTGTATGTGCATGTGTGTGCGTGCGTGTGAGTATGTGTGTGTGTGTGTGTGTGTGTGTGTGTGTGTATATGTGTGTGTTTGCTTTATTTTAACATAACAGAGACAAATTTGAACAAATTCCCTAATTTAATCATCGAAAATATGATTTTTATATGAATATTCATATTCATATTTCTAAAAATATTAATAATTATTACAAAAAATATGACAAAATCGAAGAAGGACATATCAGGATGCTATCCAGCAATTTTGATTGCATAACTCCGAACCATTATGAAATAAAATGCATTTGAAATAACTGGAACTGGAATAATAGGCACTTTTTCGGTGCCATTGTCTAAACAAAGTAAAACAAAAGAACTAAAACAACAAGGCGAGTAAAAAAAAAGGGGGTACTTCTTGTTTATTAATTGGTCATATCTTCGCAACCACTTGACCGATTTTAAAAATTCAAACACATTTATTAATTGGAAGAGTATATCTTTGTTACTGTCTTAATTTTAACTGCAGTTTAGCATGCATTTAAAATGACCTAAAATGCCTAATTACACACAAATTAATTCAATCCGAAGGTGAACTATATATTCCAAGGCTTCGATGGTTACTCTTGAGCAAATTGAGTACACAAGATATGACGTCATACAAATCTTTTTTTTTTTTTTTTCAAATTTGAACTTCATTTACCGAAAGAGCATACAAAATAATGTCCAAATACCCAAAATAAATTAAATATGATAAGAATTGGCAGAGATATGCCTAATCGCATGATTTGTTGGTCAATGGGAAATCAGTGCTTCCAACGCACCCTTTCGGCAAAACCGGGGGGGCTTTGGACGAATGGTCGCGTTCCAGTCAACGCGACGCGACGCGACGCTACCCACCCTTTCGGCATAAGCCGGTCAATCGTCATCTTTTAAGCTCATGCGCGAGCGCTTACACTCAGAGACGCGCTCGTACGCGTCCGTCAAATGAAAACAAATATCAAAAAATGATCACAACCCTAACCCGAGTGATTTACTTTATGTTTCAGACAATTTTAAGCATTTCAAAAATGTCCGCGCGTGCGCGTCGGCGCGCGCGTTTTTGCGCTCGTGACACAAATGAACAAGGAAAATGTAGTTTTTTCACATGTTTTGCAATCCTAATACATAAACGCACCCTATCAATTTGGGACTTTGTTGATACATAATGACGGAGTAGATTCGAATTCATACCTCATTTATGCCAAGTAAATGTTATGACGTCTTCATATTGAGGGTTAAACCTGAAAATGCAAATTTTAACCGATTTTGATTGATTTTGAAATCGATTTCAGCGGACTTCCGACCATATCTTGCTTATTCTCCTTTAATTTTCTCCCAAATTTCGATATGTTGCAGTTGGGGTTATGCTCTAAAAGAAGTGTGGTCATTACTTTCCGACAATCGGAATTTAGGCACTATGTGTGTCTCTTTACAATTGTGATTAGTCTGCCTCGCGTAATTGCGCGCGTGACGCAAATAAATAGGAAACATATCGTTTTTACACAGGTTTTCCATTCCTGGTACATTCTTCAACACACTCCATCAATTTGAGTCAACAATAGGAAAGTAAGAACTATATATAGTGTGTCTCTAAACATTATGATTGCTGTGATTAGTCTGCCGCGCATCAAGATTATTGGCAAATGCAGAGTGCAATATTTTACTTGAATCATATACCACTATTTCTTTCAATCTGTTATTTTCTAAATCATCCTTTTAGTTGTATCATAAAAAAACGATACGTATAACCTTAATTCGCCAAAGTGACGAATTCAACATCTAGTTATCATTGTATCATTACGATTAATATTAGTATTCACACTAATATTCCTATAATTCAGAGTATGCTCATGATTAGTAATACCATATTGATCATAATTACCATTATTTATGTTATTATATATATTTGCAGTGTAATCACAAATTTCGCGCAAGTTAACACTCATAAATGTCTTTCCGATCTGGGAAAGAGCTAAACATACTACTAATAATAGTAATTATAATACTAATAAACATTTCGTCTAGTTATAAAGCACATATTACAGCAAGGTTTGGTTATCTATGCGCATATATAAATCATAATTTCATTCATCATGTCGTACATCAAGTCATCAATATTACTTTTATTTCCGTCAATAATCTTTCCCGTCACAAACATGTAGGCAATAATTCTCTTCAAGCTAACCCGAGTTCTCACTATTTTGTTTTAATGTTGAAATCCAATCAGGTTAAGCAGGTCGAACTGTGCAATATGACTCTAGGTGATGCATCATCTAAGCACCTTGTAGCATGGTTGTCTGGCTTGCCAGACCTGACAGAACTGACACTACAAGAGATGAAACTCGCTGACAGCTTCTACATCATGGCGTCAGAGAAGGCAGCCCAAACCAAGGTATCACACACGGTCACATATGACTTTCTCAAATCTGCAAACTAATATCTGATGTTTACATGAAAAATGTGATTTTCATTTTATCATTAATTCTCTTTGAAAACTTGTATTTTAAACAAGTTATACCAGAATAAATATGTTCTGAACGGGTTAAGTTATCCTTTAAAATTATTTAGTATCTCTGTTGACATGTAAAACAATGACAAAAAGTTAATATCAATTTGTATATTGGTGTCAGAGAGGTCTACCAACTGTTGTGTGAAAATTCCATGATAAATTAATGTCATATAACCGAGCAATGGGCAAACATACAAATCAGTATTTCATAACTCATCGCCATCAATTTCTACACACCTGTAATTTTCCAAGGAAGACTTTCCAATACAGTACAAATAGTTCAATCAGTGACCTCACACCACAAAACGACCAATAAGTCGAGGAAAATGATTATGCTAATGTGTACATGTGTAAAATAGAAGTCAATACCTTTAAAATGGTATATAATTTGTCATATTTGGACTAAGCGAACCCTCTCAAAATGAGCAGCAATGATTTGGAAGATGGCTGAATCAGTTTTAAAGTTAGGGAGAAAACGGGCCGTTTCAAAGATCGACGTCCATTCAAGCACTGTAATCTGATCAGATTTATTTGATTAAAAATCTTATTTAAACATGATTTCAGATGCTCAAAATTTCACAAAAGGTAGATTATGATACCTTCATTCAGAAAATACCCAAATCATAAATTATACTTGAAACAAAATTGGCTATATCAGCTAATAACAGACAAACTACTACGGCGACATAAAGGTCATTTTGTGGTGTAAGGGAGTACATGCATATACGAAAGACTAATTCGAAATACCGTAAATTTGACCATGCCTCTACAGTTTAATACAACGAGGTAAGTGAGAACGGCAGGAGTTTTTGTTATCAAGCTTAAAGTTAGATTGGTGTTATGTAACCATACAACATTATGATTTAATAAAATCAATGTTCCCATTGTGTAATATTGTCACTATAAGCAACGCTTTCAATATGTTTAACAAGCCAAATTCGAATAATTCGCCAATGAAGACTTTCAAATATTGTACAATTATTTCAATCATATAGAGTACATGTATATATCAACGAAAGACTAATTCGGAATACCGTAAATTTGACCATGCCTCTACAGTTAATATGAATGCAACGAGGTATGTGAGAACGGCAGGAGTTTTAAGCAAGTTTAAAGTGAGATTGGTGCTAGGTCACCATACCAAGTTATCTATTAATAAAAGCGAAGTTCCCATTTTGTTATATCGCCAGTGTAAGCAACGCTTTCAACATGATTGTTCAACAAGTCAAATGCGAATGGGCGGAAATTGACTTAGGCGCTTGTAAGGAAAATGTGTTGTTTCCGTGGCAGAATTATCATAGAATTACACATTCCATATCAACCATGGCCTTTTCTTGAAGCTCGCTTCCTTGAGTCTGTGGCTTTTATCACAGAACAACTTACAATTTTCTTCATTCTTATCATCACGGAAACGAAACCTCGAAAAAGAATTGTGTCCAGAATTAGAGGCGAATGATATATTAGCAACTGGATTGGATACAACATATTTACTAATACGTTTGGTTTGCGGTTGCACCATGTGAGATGGGTGGATTGGTGAGTCCTGAAAAGGACTATGGTAGTCCTAGAAAGGACTGTTTGTAGTCCTAGAAAGGACTGTTGGGATAGTCATGGAAAGGACTATTGGTATTGAGAGTAGAGGGTGGATGGTAGGAGGGTCTCGACGTTACAAATAGGTTGACTATCCGTCGTCAGGATTTATTTTTGTTGTAGGTTATTGGAGAGGTTGTAAGGCTCATCGATCAGTTTTGAATTGGAAATGCACTATATAGATATTAATTATTATTATTATTATTATTATTATTATTATTTGTATTATTATTATTATTGATATAGAAATCAAAAAATGGTGCTCGTAATTTACAATCATGGAAAACATTGTAAAATCTAAAGACTAACGCATTCTTCCATTTATATGAACCTAACTACATTTCAGTAGGATTCAGTATTGCTTATACTCTTAACGCAGATTCAGAAGTTGATATTAGGATATCCTTATCGCATGGACGAGAGATACGAGATGGACGAGATGTACGAGATGGGCAACATGGACGAGATGGATCAGGTTTCTTCATCAAGACATCTCGCATCCTGGATCTGCAAGATGCCACACCTGAAAGAACTGCATATGATTGATGTTCGTTTAAATAAAACGTTCTTAGAGACAGCAAACAAGATAGCGTCATCATCACATGTAAGTCAGTATTTCAATGTATGTCACTATAAATTGAATTTGTGTGGTAATACAACGTAAACAAATCCACTATCAACTAAGGTAAATTGTGCTATCAGTGCATGTAATTTTCACTTTTCTGTAGTTTCATTACATGTTAATTACTTGTTTGGTCTCTGACATGTACGATCTTAAATTAACATCTCTCAACATGTATGAAATCATACATTATACATTCTTCAAATAACATTGACCAGGATGAACAAAGAAAATAGGGTTTCCCCGATATTCGAACCCGAGACCTTCAGATTTCTAGAATGTCATAAGATTATATTTTTATGAAAATGAGCAAAGAAGATAGGCCTTGCGAGAGCTCCGGATTTCTAGACCGGTGCTCAACCATCGAGCCACAGAGACCCTTGAATGGATAAAGCTGGTCTCGGTTTCGATTCCCTGCTAAGCCTATTTTCTTATTTCATGTTCATTCATTAAACATATTTCTAGTCAGTTTCCTTGAATTAAAACTGTATTTGCACCGATCATAATCTATTAAGGCAATATTCTGAAGAAACAAATCGTACTAGCAGTCAGTGGTCAATAAAAATAAAAAATAAATCGTTTTATGTATATTCAATTTCAGTGGCGTACTCATGATTTGTTAAAAGGGTGGCGGTTCTTGTGAGGAAAACATTCTGTTAGCGGAGAGGGGGGGGGGGGGGGGGGAGGGGGAGTAGTCGTAGAAAATTGTCGAAGCCAAGACCAAGACCTAGTGTTTGAGAATCCTGTAAGCGGAGGAGGTAGTCGTAGAAAATGTTTGCAGTCGAGACTTCGAATTTTCGACATTTTCGAGACCGAGAAGACTGCAGTGGTTGAGAATCCTGTAAGCGGGGGAGGGGGGGGGGGTGGGGGGGAAGTTGACACTTTTCGAAGCAAAGACCAACAAATTCCGACATTTCCGAGGCTGAGACCACTTTTCAAGGCCGTAACCACGGTTTTCGCACTTTTCGAGGCCGAGACAATCGAAAATGACGGTCGAGGCAGCTAAAACTTGCCTATGTTCAATTTCGTACAGTCAGCCGGGTGAATTTCTTTATTTGGCGATCTCTTTCAATAAATTATGGTTTATTCAATTAAAAGCAAAGCAAAAATCATAAATTGGCATTGTCAAAATTGCCTTGCGCCAACAAAATATGGCTGGTAGAATAATTGACACTCACATTCACAAAGAATGACGATTAATTTAAACTGTACATTATATTTGTTTTTACGATGCCATTCCCATTATCCTAAATAGTATCAAACCATTGTAAAATGAACACAGCGATATTCTTAAAAACATTAATTTCATGCCTGACTACGCATCTGACCCAGTGTCGGATCTACGGGGGGGGGGGGGGGGGGTTAGGGGGTTTAAACCCCCCCCCCCCACCCTTGGGCTGCCAAGTGAAAATTTATCAGTGAAAAAAGTGAGAACAAAATCATTTACGGGGGTTCAAAATAGCAAAAAAAATTCGCCGCTTCGCGGCTCATGCACGAAAATGAACAAAAATCACTTACGGGGGTTCAAAATAGCAAAAAAATCGCCGCTTCACGGCTCGTGGACGTCTTTGGGTTAAACCCCCCCCCCCCCCCCCCCCTTAGCAAAAAGCTAGATCCGCCCCTGTGACCCCCGCACCGTCATTTCCCGATCGTAATGTGGCCTACAAGGTAGGAATGTAAAGAAGTGTAAGGAAGAATGGCCGAGTCATGAACTAATAACGATTGTCGTTTTGGCCAAAGAAGGTAAGTGTGCTATAAAAGCACTAAACTGTGCAAAGAGCCAAGTGGTCATGTGGAGGGACATTTTTTATATTTTTGAACTCTCGACCCCCGAGCATTGTGGTAAACTGTGAACAAAGGGACACCGATTTTGGGCATTCTTTGCATTATACTTACCCGAAATATTTAATTTCGATAATTTCTCTCGTGCGCAAACTAGTTGTAGAGTACTCATGCAAAGGCATTCATATCAATGCATGTATGGCAGTATAGGCGTACCCGGGGGTGGGGGGGGGGGGGGGGGGGGGTGGTCGGGGGTGTAGAACCCCCAACCCCCGCCCCCCCCCCCCCCTTTTTTGCTGAAAAAACATCTGTGGTTTTTTTTACCATTTTAACTGGTCTCGAGTCTACTTTTTCGTGGTCGCGACCATCATAATCAATGGTCTTGACCCCCGAGAACAAAAAACATCTGTGTTTTTTTTTTCCATTTTAACTGGTCTCGAGTCTTCTTTTTCGTGGTCGCGAGCATCATAATCAATGGTCTTGACCCCCGAGGACACAACTTAACAAGTGGTCTCGGTCTCGGCCTCGAAAATATTGGAATGTTCTCGGACTCGGCTTCGAAAATCCCACTTACACGGCTTCAAAACCAATAGTCTTGGTCTCGGCCTCGAAAATTTGTGATTGGTCTCAATCTTGAACATTTTGTACAGACACCCCACTACCCGACCCCCCACACCCCCCCCCCCCCCCCCCCCTCACGTTCCTCAACCAGTGGTCTCGGCCTCGGTCTCAAATTTCAACGAAATAACGCCAGTGTATGCCGGTATATTTCGGGTCATTCAAAAGGGCAATTCATCTTTTACGTAGGGCAATACACATTTATCTCATCATTCTTATTGATAATAATTGTTATGAAAAGTCGGGACACCTTTTTTCTTTATCACTCTTTGTTTGAACTAGTAGCTCATAATATACGTATAACTTATGGTAATGGCATAACCTTTAACCGGACCATGAATTGTATCAGTAAAAATATCATTTTGAAGAGTATAATATAAATGAACGACTAAATAAACCGAACCAGCTGATCTTTAGACTGGGCATTAAAAGGAATGGTTGAGTTCTGGTGAGGAGAGTACAGTTTTGGTGAAACTGAATTTTAGTAACCAAAATCTGCATCATTACATTACAAACTAATAGTTTTAACTAGAAAGGAACACAAAATTACAAATGACTTAGTAAATATCATGTTATCATTCAAAAAGAGCCGTTAAATAACTTAAAGGGATCTAGTAACTTTGTTGACATGTGCAAAAAGTGATGAAGGGTTAATGCAATGTATATTTCTTGTTATCTCATATGTCCACAGGGTATTGTGTGAAAATTTCAAGTCAAATAAAACTACAAAGTGATATTCACTATTCACTGCACTCACTTTGTACACGGTTTCAAAACTCCGGGGGAGTTTTTCTTATCTGAATACTTTGATCGTACATATCTTTGTAACGAAAGGGAATTTGAAAAACCGAAACCGGTCCCATGATTTTATTGTTAATACGAATACAACAAGGTATGAGGGAACCGTTAGAATTACAATTTTATTTTGAGGATTTGGACAATGTTACTAAGTCCCTTTAAAACGTAAGAGGGTGCTTTCTACACACTCATCGGTTTCAACCATTTTGAATGAAATATTGTGCATGTGATGTTTTGTTGAAATAGTGATTAGATAGAGAAATAACCAACAACTATTTAAATACCTATTTTGTAACTTTTTTAAAAGAGGAAGCATTTTTTAGAATTTGTAACGGCTAGTTCAAAATTATCGAATAAGTGTGGGGCCCCACATTTATTACAAATGGCTATATGTTTATGGATATTTCAGCCGTTTCTGAACCGATTTTGATCAAATTCAAGTTTATTTTGTCATTAAACTGTTGTGCTCTACAAAATATTATTGTATGTAGCGCCCTCTCTACCAAAACTCAACTATCTCTTTAAAGTGATACAATACCTTTGTCAAATTTTTAAATATATACTGCAGTTAACGGAACACCTTAATATGTGAACGTGACACTCCTGTCCTTCATCCTTGATCCTTAATTATAACATATAATGTATCGTGTATATGGTATTGACTTGACTTGTGATGCCTTCTGCTTCACAATCACTTGTCATGTGTAACTGTGTAGTGTAACTGTGTTGTATTTGTTCAAATACATATTAACCTTTACATATAAATGTTATGTTTACATATGCCGTTTTCTCTTCACTTTCTGACAGGACTGTTTGCCTCAAATCTCCGAAGGTGACTTTAAGTTCAACGGTGTCACGTGCACACATATGAAGGATTTCCTTGAAAAAGTGGAGGAATTTTGCATGGGATTTATGAGGTATGTTTAAATATGGGCGTTCGCTCTAAGTTCATACATGCATCGCGGAGTGCTCACACATAGGTTGGTGGTATAGTAAGGTCACCCCTGCCACCCGAGCAGACTAACTAACGCTAACGATAAAAATAGACGTTCGTAAATTGTAATCACTTCAAAACAACCATCGTTGAAATAATATTTCAATAGTTTCATGTCACAGGATCAAATAAAGCCTTAAAATACGATTTACTACATTGTTAGCGTACAGATCCCTGACAAAAATGTAAGTGGACAAAACGTCAGAGGAAAAAAATCCAAAAGTAAAAAGCATCAATGGAAAAGTCATCCACAGCAATATCGACATATTTCGAAGTATATGCACCCCCCCCCCCCTAATTATACGATTACCTGCTAATTGTTGAGTATAAAACAGAATAAGAATTAAATAATGTGCATCTGCTTTATTCAAAGATAAACATCGAGGTTGTAGTATATTATATACATTTTTACGAATGCGAGCGGAGCGAGCTTGACAATTTTAGCAATCTTACATGGGAAAATTCGAAGCCGAGACTAAAAGTTTTCGACATTTTCGAGGCCAAGACCACGGTTTTCGCACTTTTCGAGGCCCAGACCACGGTTGTTCACACTTTTTGAGGCCGAGACCATCGAAAATGACGGTCGAGACCGCTAAAATTTGGTCTCGAGACCATTTACAATTTGAAAAAGGCGGAGGAGGGGGGGGGGGGGGGGGGGGGGGGTTCAAACCTCCCAAAACAGTCATTTTTGGCCAAAGGGGGGGGGGGGGGGGGGTTGAACCACCTAACCCCCCCCCCCCCTGGGTACGCCTGTGAATTATTAAAAATTATTATTTAAACGCTGGAGAGTTTCTACATTTTCTTTTCTAAAAGTTATTTCATTATTTGTTACGATATTATTATGAGTATTACATGACATAGCAAATATAGGTAAATGGTCGGATATTTCGGAGTATATTAAACCACTTAAAAGTTTACTAGTTAAAACGTTGTTAAAAATAGTATCAAATAATTGTCGCTGAGACTGCATTCATTTTTGTGTGCTTATCAATTAAAGGGAATTAGAATTTAGAATATTATACAATTTATCACTACATGTATTTGAATTCTCACCTATTAATGCTAAATCAATATCAAAATCTCCCATTATTTATATACTTATTCAGACCTAACAATACATTTTGTACCACATCAAAAGATTCAATCAAATCATCAATATTCATATTTGGTGGTCTATATTTTTACCCCAATAATATCATTTTTACTCTCATTATTATCAAATTCTATGAATAATGTCTCCGCTTATTTTCTACTATGTCAGTCCTAATTTTAAATTCAAAGGGCAATACAATCCAACAAACTGTTGCTTTCCTAGACTTGAAGAGATTGAGAGGAATAATCTCTGAAAGTTAGAGCATAATCGGCCTATAAACAAGAAAACTATGGCTCTTTGAAGCCCATTTATTCCTATGGAGAACTCAATTGCAACGCACTCTGATAAGTTTGTGGACTACTCCCCAAATGTTTTGTACACAAATCTTCCTAAGTTTACAAAGTTTTCTTCAAAGTCACACTTTTCCATTCCCCAAACTCACGATATGTTGTGCATAAATGTATTCTACAAAACATATGTTGAACTCAAACGAAGGGTAAACATATATTTTGAGAAAATTGAACAAAATTGAAATGTGTGTACAAAACGTATGGGGAGTTGTCACACTTTGCCAGAGTGCGTTGCCAAGTTCAGTCACTCATTACAATAAATTCAAAAAGCCATAGATTTCTTTTTTTTGACCGATTGTGCTCAAACTTTCAGAGATTATTGCTCATAATCTCTTTAAGTGTATGAAAGTAAAATTTTACTTGGGTTTCATTGTCGTTTAAGGTAGTGGTTAACATAAAGAGCCACACCACCGCCTTTATAATTTTCAATATTATAATAGGGGTGGGGATCTTAAGTCAAGCCATGTCTCGGTTATTCCTATAAAAGAGAATGAATACTTATTAATTGTATATAAAAGTTATTCTATAGCGTCATAATTTTTATGTAAGCTTCTTGCATTATAATGTAATAAACTAAGTGGGCTCTCATTTTAAAATTTAATATTCAATTCATCAACATAATAATATTGACAGTGTGTATCTAATTGATTCTGGTCACTCAACATTGAGTCCGGATCAGGTTGATCAAAATTCATACATAGGTATTATTTTT
Organism: Echinarachnius parma; assembly: GCA_037951105.1. Lineage (NCBI taxonomy): Eukaryota > Metazoa > Echinodermata > Echinoidea > Clypeasteroida > Echinarachniidae > Echinarachnius > Echinarachnius parma. The sequence goes on from JBAMJV010003116.1 coordinate 16,362, forward strand.
GTTTGGGCTGCACTTGGATGTGTAGCCGGAATGAGGTGAATGGGAAAATGAATGACAAGTGCGGGTTGTGCAATATGGGATGAAGTGGGATGAAAAAGATGAAATGATGAAGGGGGGAAACATGAAGGGAGAAGGGAATCATAAATTACTGTCAGCTTGTCAGTGAGTATGTAATAACAAACAAATAAACACTATAATATTAAAACAAAATACAATTTAATGCAAATACCAGCCTCTCCAGTTTGCCAGCAGTCTTAACAAATATAATAATATAAACAAAGAAGAAAACAAATCACTTATATAATATCGTATGGAGAATAAGAACATGCGAGTATTTATTTAATTAATAAATTACCAAGCGCATGAGCAGGCATTCGAAACAATATTAACTCAAGAAAATTACACAAAATAGAAAAACAGATATATATATATAGTGAGTGTCAGACACCAATTGAAATTTAAACCAATAATTACGTATAACTTGATAACATAAATAACAAGAAATCGCAACATCTTTATGTTATGTTATGGTTATAGAAGCTAATCCTTATAATTGAGACCTAATGAAATTGTGATCTCTATATAGATGTGTGAGACTAGCGGTTCGGGGTAATACAGAATACAAAACGGGCAGAACGAGAGTAATAATAATCGACTGTGCAGTTGACCACATGCAATTTAAGTCAAACTTTGAAAAGGCCAGGAGAGTGAAAACAAGCAAAAAACGAAAAACAACCAATGAAATAGAATCCAAGATCAGTTGACCTAAGACTCTTATAATGAGGATGTATTGCTGAACCAAAGATAATAATAATAATTGAATGACAATAATAACAATAACGATGATGATATTACTACTAAAATCACTCCTCATCCTACTGAGTAATCCTCCTCCTCCTACTACTTACACTACTACTGTACTTCTACTAATACTATTACAGTCAAACATGTCTATAGCGACCACTCAAGGGACCGGCGAAAAGTGGCCACTATGGACAGGTGGTCGTATTAGACAGGTAGACCGCCATTTTGAATTTCTGGTCGCATAATATCATGCCCATAATATGGGCATGATATTATGCCCAGAAATTTAATTTAATATATTTTGCACATGTGTAATTAAATGGCATCGTTACACGCTCACGAGTGTAGTTTATTCAAGTGTTTATTGCATGCATAACCAAATCAAAAATTGAAATTATACATGCATTGGCATTACATTTCAAATGATATTACATGTACGATTATCTTTGTTTCATACGTGAAATTGAAATTGCAAAATGTGTCAATTTATTTACTCATCAATAGACTAGAGAGAATCACCTGCACTTTTAAATGCTCATAAAGAGTTTTCTATATAATTCTGAAGTCAAGATGCATCGTTTGGTCACGGATTATCATTGAACATTTGAACATAATTAGAAACATGGGGAAACACCCCTCCTAGGCTATTAAAATACTTGTTAGATGTCAAATTCGGTTGTGATGTTGAGTGAAGTGTCTTTGTGTGACGCATTTCAGGATCGGCATTAGGTACTGCAGTAAAGGGAACGAATAATCTTTGTTTATGAGTCTGAAGCACTTGGTGTCGATTAGGCCTTTTTAATGAATTGTGTTATGCATTGACATGCTCAGAATTGGAGCCTTGAGCGACCAAAGGCAAACTTCTTAGTGCCTTGGTCGCTCAAGTGCTATTTTTGGTCGCTATACACAGGTTTAAACGTGTGTCGGGACCGAAATGGGGTGGTCGCTGGTCGCGTTAGGCAGGTGGTCGCATTACACAGGTCGCTTAACACATGATTGTTCACGGGGGGGGGGGGGGGACCAGAGAGCGGTCGTTATGGTGGTCGCATTAAGCAGGTTTGACTGTATTACTCATTGTATTACTTATAATACTTGTACTACTGTTACTAATTTAATTAATTATACATACATTATATCGAAATAGTTCTAAATGTATAATGGATACATCCATTTTCAAGGGGGGTCTTCACTTAATTCACCGTCCGTGTTATCTGCCCACTCAATCCCTTCCGAGTAATAGAAAAGTGTAATACACACCGTATATGCCCACTGCCTGGAACAAAAGTGATTAATAATTTCATCCCATTGGTAAGGAGAACTGAAATTAGTTGTAGCTGCTTACATTGTCATAAACATGCAATCGGTCTACCTGCGGCCTACTAAAGTGTACTAATAGTAATGAACCCTTCCCAAGCTTCCATACACATGACGGTGTCGCTCATTTGCATTTGTAGTTAGCCCCAAGCTGCAGGTCTACTACAGCATAAGTAATGACAGTTACAGAAAGGGATATTCCTTCAGTAGCTTTGTGCATTTGGCTCTAAACTCTTTGTTCTATAAATGCTCGGCGCCTTGATGGAAATCAGGACCAAACAGCTCCTTGCTATAACATAATAGGAACAATGTTGAATGTCTTTTGTTTACCGTGCTGGGGATTCAAACCCCACACCTCCAGCACAAATATAATACGGAAGTTCATGAACACGACCGGCCTATAAGAGTATTTAATTTTACCCCCACCTCCATTTGAAACATAAGTGTAATGAAAGGAGAGTCCCTAAGTTTCACCCCAACCCTCCCAAACATTCCCCTCCCATATCAGCTATTGGTGGAACAGGCCATGGACTAGCATGTTATTGTATATGTAAAGTCATTATGAATACATGACATGTCATTGCAATATTGAAAGAATTACATTATACTTGTAATTACTTCAACAAATTGAGAGCTATGACTCGCGGCAAGTGACATTTATGACCGTTAAGTAATGATCGGATTTGGTTTTGCACAAACTGTATAACTGTCATATGTAAGATGCACTGAATATTTCTCTATTTTGTTTTCTTTCAACATCCCTTTACCCAGCAGCATCCGACCGGACTCGCAACCATCCAGCCACATCCAACAATCGATCATAACCGAGCCACACAGCAGCAGCAGACCATCCACCCTCTCCCATCAACCCAGCCGGGGTAACCTTGCTAGTCATAAGGACCGCTAGTCATAAGGACTGCTATTCATAACACGAAAAGCGGGTCACTATTCATAAAGGCATAAGGACCGTTATTCATAAGGACCGTTATTCATAATACAAAATCGGTGTCGCTATTCATAAACATGAAGAAGGGGCGCTACTCATAATTTATATTGGGGGTCATTACTCATAAGGACATAAGGTTGGCTACACATAATACGAGAACAGGATTGCTTTTCATAATATGGAATGACGGTCGCTATTCATAATAGGGAAAGATGGTCGCTATTTACAGTATATAAATTAATTTGCTAACTAATATGATAAGAGGAGTCGCTATTCAAAAATAATTAAAATTTCGCTATTTTATTGATCCTACTCACATGATCCGTCGTATTTGCCCCGGAGTCGGGGGCGCAGGGTGCATGCGGCCCCTAATAATTTGCCAAAATATTAGAACAAAATAAAGAAAAAAGTGTGCCCCAATATTAATATATGGGACTGATGTGTTCGTTAATGTTAGTGCTAAAATAACATGCACGGATGTTTTTTTTTGTGGGGGTCATGTGAATAAACCGGGCAAATTTAATATGGATCATAAAATAGCAAAATTGTAATCATATTTTTCGTATTATAAATAACGACCCTCGTTCCGTATTATGAACAGCAACCCTCTTCTCATATTATGAATAGCGACCCTCTTTTCATATTATGAATAGCGGCCCTCTTTTCGTATTATGAATAGCGACCCTCATACCGTATAGTGAATAGCGACCCTCTTTTTATATCATGAATAGCGCCCTCTTCTCATATTATATAATAACGACCTTCATTCCGTTTCATAAGTAGCGACCCTCTTCTCGTAATATGAATATCTACCCTCTTCTCAAATTGTGAGTAGCGGTCCTCTTCTCGCATTATGAATAGCGACCCTCTTTCCGTATTATGACTAGCTACCCTCATTCCGTATTATAAATAGCGACTCTCTTCTCGAATGATGAGAAGCGACCCTCTTCTCATAATGAGTTGCCGTCCTCTTCTCGTATTATGAATAGCGACCTTTATTCCGTATTATAAGTAGCGGTCCTCTTCTTGTATTATGACTAGCGACCCTAATTCCGTGTTATGAATAGCGAACCCTCTTCTCGTATTATGAATAAGGACCCCTATGAATAAAAACCCCGATTTTGTATCATGATTAGCGACCCTCGTCTCATATTATGAACAGCGAACCTCTTCTTCGAATATGAATATCGGTCCTTATGAATTATGGCCCTTATGAATAATGACTCTTTTCTCAAAGTATGTATAGCGGTCCTTTTGCATAGCGAGCGGGCCTCATCGGAAAAGTAAAAAAATGTAGTGAAAATTTAACAAAAACTGTATTAGCGGTGATGGAAAATATGGTGGGGGGGGGGGGGGGGGCTCCCCCCCCCCCCCCCTTGGGCCTGATATGAAACACTACGAAATAACCCCATTACGCCATTTGTCTCGCTTTCCTATCCCAAAGTTAATATGTGCATGATATAGAGTCATACCTTGTTATTATGTTATATGTTGTTTCCCCAGAAGATGAATCTCTAACACCTTTTGAAATTATTGCTAGAGGGCCTAAAGCAAAGGAGGCCTACCTCGAAGCCCTTGAAAAAGGGAAAAAACGCGTTAAACGGACTCGTTTAATGATTGTTGGTCAAGGAGGGGTCGGCAAGACAAGCCTGAAGAATGCACTAACCGATCAGCCGTACGTATATTTTGATGAGTTGATTAAAAGTAGCTTTTCTGTCTGAAATAGAAAATCTGCCAAATATGTATTTGTGTATGTGGTTTAGTTAGCTTAAAGTGATAGTACAGTCTTGGTGTGCAGGGCTTTTTAGGAAAAAATAAATTTGTGAGGTAATGAACAAAGTAATCACAATTCAAAGATTTAAGAAAATAATATGACACTTTTTTGAAGTTCAAATATATCATATTTATTAATGATGAAATAAAAAAAAATTCATATTACATTAAGTGGCACAGTGAGGTATTGGATTATTTCTTCATCAAAATTGAGATTTTTATCTTAAAAATGATCTGTAGATTCTAAGCTTTCAGTAAATACATTCCTTGTGGGGTAAGGGGAAGCTATATTTTTCAATAATTAAGGATTTAGTAATCAATATCATACATTTGTTTGTGCCTGAAGTGATTATTATCCAACTTGGTTTTGAGATTTTTAATCATCTTTTTCCTAAATAGTGCAAATAAAATCGTCCCAAGTAATTATTCGAGTCTCGATAGGCCGGAAATGACGTAGCATTAGGTCACGGAAGGTCACGTTATAATGGCGGAAAAATGCTGATTAATGAGGGTATTGTTTTTCCCGTGACGAAGGACTTTAGTGATAACGCGTTATGTAATAGGATATCCCTATATGTGAGGGTATTGTTTGTTTTTTTCCGGTAGCAACGAGTTGCTAAGGAAATTTGCATCGAGGGATTTTCCATTGAGCGCGGCAGTTTAAGAGGGCGTGGTCTGAATTGCCAAAGGTTGTTGGTAGGACAATCGAGGGAACAAATATGGACGAATATTGAGAAAGAGATGAATAGTGGACAAGGAGAACGGGTGTGAATAAAACGAATAAGGGTTCGAGATAGTATAAACATGAAGAATCAAATATATGATTGGAGTATGACGAAGAACGAGGTGTTAGGGTGGTTGGCAATCGGAGGAATGAATAAACTAAACGCAAACAATATTATGGCTTCCTGCATTAGGTTCAGTTGGCTTTTTTAGGACCGGAAATGCGTTAAAGTAACAATATATATATATTCAGCATTCGCATGACTAATTCATTAACATCATGACCTGGAAATATTCACAGTTTCCCATTTAATCTGTTTCCTTTTCTATGCGAACAGGAAACATTATATTGTCCGACAATACAGCTAAACGTTTCATGTAAAAGCTATTTGTTATTTTGATAAATTGGGACTATGACAGTACCACATAATGTTGTATGATATCAGTCGTGCGTGAAGTTTTGATTTCAGGTATCATAATAAAATAAATTTAAGGGATTAGTACAATTTAAACAAACCAACCTTTATCATTAAATAGTTAAACATCAAACTCGGGTTTCGTTTTTTTAGGGACACTCGGTATAGATAATAATGTGTTCTTTACCCATTAGATTTAACAATATGGAAGTTTCCACGGAGGGAATCGAGACGACTCACATCACCATCAATGGTACAACACATGTATGGTCTCGTGGAGAAGAAGATAAGGAAGATGTTAAAGGTATTGCTATAATTATTTACAACTTTATGATTTTCACAGTTTATATATTATTTTCACTTTGTTTGCATTGAAAAACAAACTAAAATAAAGGAATAATGTACTAAGTAAATAAGTATGCGTGTATGTGTTGATTGGATGGCATAATGACTACAATCAAACTGGCCAGAGGCCCGTTGCAGAACGAATCGATTGTGAATATTAATTGTAACTTTGCGCCTGACCAATCAGTTGTAACTTAAATTCAATCGTAGTTCGCAGTTGCAGAAAACTAAGTTACAATAAATTGCAAGTTACAATCAATCGGGTAGTATTTTTCCGTATAAAATATACTGAAACACGCTGGAACATAGACGACAACGACTTATCTCCCCATAACAAACAAGAACAACAACATTATTGGTATTGCGAGGAGAGGGTGGATGGTAGGAGGGGATCGACGTTTCGAATAGGTTGACTATCCGTCGTCAGGATTCAATAATGTAAATCTTCCACATTTTTGACAATTTAGAAATGTTGTTTCAAATTTCTAATAACGATCACTCTATTAAATAATAAATTAAAACAAACATCACATTTATTAACTTTCAATTTAAAAAGATGGTTGAAACTGTAAGGTATCTGGAGGGCGTCCTCTTGTGTTAACTGCTATTTTCTTTAATGAAAACCGGCATGAAACTTAGCCGGTAATGTTTTGTTCTACCATTCAATCATCACTGGATTATAACTTTGAATTTGTAATGATACGTTTGGTTACTAAAATTAAGATTAGAAGTGTGCTGTTCCTTTCAAACAGTTCAGTATAGTTACGTGATAATAAACCACCAGAAATTTCGATTATTCAGAATGTCGCCACTAATATGAATATATCATGCCATACTCTTAAAAATGTTTACAATAAAAAGTGACAAGAGTTATAAATTGGTACTGGTTTTACTCTTCTGCATCCTCTTTGTAAAAGTATGTATCATGATTAAACATGTTTAACGTGTATTGTCTGTTTAACATAATTATACTCCATACTAGCCAAGGTATATATAATTACTGGGTATCTAGTAACATCGTCCAATTCTTAACAAAAAAAATAATTTAAATTATAGTGGCTCTCTCATGTAATGTTTTATTTGAATTACAAATAAATTCGAATTTCCATTTCGTTACAAAGATGTTTACGATTGAAGTATTCGGATTTGTAATTATCAACTGGAAAGATTTGACTGCGTACAGAGTCAGTGCAATTAGTTAGCAAGTATCACTTTCTAGTTGTGCTTATTACTAGACCATATAACATTCTTTTAACGTGATATTTTCAAACATTACTAAGTTGGTATATCAAATGACAAAAGTATACATTTTATCAAATATGCATCACTTGTTTGCACATATCAACAGCGTTTGCTAGATCCCTTTAACATGGGAATCGGCTGAGATGCCAAAATACATCATATTCAAGATAACGTTTACTACACTACATGTTCTTTACAATAACATATTGCCTATAACTTTCATCTCCCCATGTTTCTAGAAAAAGCAGATAGAGCGGTATTTGTTCAGACAGTCAGAATTATAAAAGAAATGGTGAGTTGAATTTCCAAATGTTCAATAACAATTACTACACATGAAAGATTGAACGTGAGACAAAAAATAATGATACGATTCTTATGATGACAATGTTAACATCTTTGCTTTTTAATCGCAGATTAAGTTGAATGAAAGTATGTGCTATGAATGACCTTTTGACTTTGATATGTTGAAGATACTTGTGCTATGACGATTGCCGGTTTAGTTGTTTGCAGTCCAAGTTCTTTCCCAGACCTGTTTGTACGTTACTGCATACGGCCATGTGTTTTTAACTGGACCAGTAAATAAGTGGTTTCGTTACATATGTGCAACATGCATGGAATGTGAAACAAGAGACTGAGTGTAAATAATGTTATACACGGTATTGTTCAATTTGGAGGAATTTAAAGGGGACCACCGGGCATTATAAAACCAATGCTTAGTAGTTTTGGTACTATAATTGAATATCAATCATACTCTCATGGGGTCTGATATGTTTCTGTAATTTGAGAACAATGCAATTAATTACTACGACCTACGGAACCACAGCTATCTAGTGGTTCGCGCGCGCGACTTTGTTTGCACGACCGCTTAATCAATACGCGTACGTTATATGGTAGTATGTGCGATTTATCGCATAGCCTATGCGATATTTTGTATCGTTTCGGGCATGCAGGCAATACGCCCGTGTGCGATCGCACTTTGATGTACACACTACAACGGCAGCGTTGGGGTGGTACTTCTATGGTACACACAATGCCCAGTGCTATATACAGGCCCCCCCAACTCAAAATGGAAGTTGGCCAAATTTGTAATGAAGAGAACCACCGATTGTTATGTTAATTCGACTGGCTGCCATGGTAATATTAGCGTAAATTCATTCATAATAATGCGCGGGCGCGAACTTCACAATTATCACGCACGAATTTATGGTATGCCTTTGTTATGACGTCACAATGAAAAACAATATTTTGATCCTAGTAGGGAAATCCCCTGATTCTTGACTGTGCGCAATTAAATACATGACATCGCGTAACTGTTAGTACTGCGCGTAATTAAAATAATAGAGATGAATTAGAATACTTAAGCGTCTTTGGTATTATGAACCGCAATTTTGCTGAGAAGTGCGTGTTTAAATGCCATGGCAACTGCAAGTGCGCAATGCGTAATTACTTTAGCTTTTTGCGTAATGTGTTAATTTATCCAATGAATCCACGTCTGATAATTTATTCAAATTAAAAAAATCTGACGTACTACCTCATTTGCATGACATTCGGTGCGTATTTTCAAAAACTTGCTGATAAAGGTGTGGCCTATCTCTGTGGTTAAAACGCTATACGCTTATTCAGTTGGGGTTCTAGTATTTATATTGTATTTCTGTGGCTATATATAGCCAGCGCACCATGCACAATGCATGTAGGTTACTCTGCATGCATGCAATAGTACAGTGCTTGTATAGCGTTACGTTATATACACGATAGATGCTGTTTCTGAACGCCAAGTAGATATTTTATTAGCTGCACACAAGAGATTTTCGAGATTGTCTCTGCTTACTGCGATATATCGTAGGTGCTTCCGATAACAGGATCGATAAGTGATATCGTTATCGGAACTGCGCTGACAGAATGCCTGACAGGTAATATTAAAAATTATTCGCTGGCGATGTAGAAATACTTTCAGTATCACAGACTTGTTTTGTATGTTCATTTGGGATATGTCTTTGATGTAAGAGAGCTAAATCTCTGTCTGGTGGTACCCTTTAACTGGAAGAGTATTTCAAGAATCAAATGTAGATCGCACGGTAGATCGTACGGTCTTGGCTTCTAGCAGTTACCAAGTAATTAATACAAACAAGTAATGTATGCACAGTAGTAAGGGAGGGGGTCATAAGGAAGAGAGCATACATTTAGACAATTACATTTGAATATCTCCAGAATCGTTAGTCGGGTCATTATAAAGCTTGTTATATGTATGCAACTTCTAAAGATATTGATAGTGTAAATTTAAAAGGTCACAAAACAACTTCAATATTTCCGGGGCCCGTTGCAAAAAGATTTGCAATATGTTGTAAAATACAATTAATTGCAACCACGTGCGTACCCATGATTTTTCAAGGGGGAGGGAGGGGGGGGGGGGGGGAGGAGGTCCGCAGAAAATTGGTTGAGAATCGTGTAAGCGGGGGCGGTTTGGGGAGGGGGTGAGAGTGTCCGTTAAAAAAGCCGAGACCGAGAAGTTTCAAAATTTCCGAGACCAAGACCATTGGTAATGATAGTCCAGACCGCTATAATGTGGTCTTGAGACCAGCTACAAGTGGGGGGGGGGGGGGGGGGGGGGGCGGGTTCAACCCACCCCCCCCCCCCAAGCAAAAATAAAACAGTCAAGGGGGGGGGGGGTTAAATCCACCAAACCCCAACCCCCCCCCCCTCCTCCCGTGTACGCCTATTAATGCAATTAAGACAATAAACACATTTGAACCAATTACATTCGCACAATTAGTCACATGATCTGACTTTTGATAAATCGCAACTTTATAATTGATTGCAATTCTTTCTACAACGACAGATTGCAGATTTGACAGATTGCAATCAAAATTGGTATGTTTATCGATGTAATGATGTTAAAGGGACAGACCCTCTTTTGCAAGCCAAATTTCAAAAGGTTATTGTCTTATATGAAAGAAAATGTCATTTAATAGCATGCCTGAAGAAATTAGGGCTTGAAATATCTTTTTCGTGGAGTTATAGACCTAAAACTAATAAACCGTCGTCCAACATTTAATTGTGCATTATACGTGTATTCACCCGGTGAGAAAGTTCGCACACGGATTCCACAGAGTACTACATCACTATGCGTGACCCCTACGTGACCCGCGCGAGCTACGTGACCCGCGCATAAATAACAACGGCATAAGCGGATACTAAACAAAATAACCAAACATGGCTTAAACTGACCTACATGTAATTACATGTTCTTCATTTTTTAGATCTTTTTCCGTGACATACCTTTACAAATGTCGTCTTCACAATACCTATACCAGAATAAGTACAATATTGTTGTAATATCATGATAAATCAGTTAAACTCCTTTATTGACCGATATGTAGTTTGATGGAGGGACGCATGCGTTTTCATTCGTAGAATCCACATTACAGGGCTGTTCGATCTGATTTTGTTTTGTGTGTTACATTCATCCCCATCCGTCAACTGGAAACAGTTCAGACGTTTTTGTAAAAGAGGAACTGTCCCTTTAAGCTAACATTGAATTGAAATCATAATATAAAACCTTATAAAGGAACATCTTTGATTTAATAATAAGTGCTAATATAACGACAAGCTTTCGATACAGATGTGCCCACTAGGCCTCTGTTATATTGAGGCACTTTGAACACCTGGAAACTCTGTCAAATTTCTTTCCCTCGCTTTTCCATATGATCTACGAATATCAACACTATTTTATACAATTCTATCATAACAGTTCTAAAGTTCTAAAATATGAAAGCTTCCGGGGGCTCCACCCCATGGACCCCCATTAAGGCCCCCAATGTGGGTCCCCCTTGACTAAACCCATTCAGGGATTCGAGCTATCCATACGCTTTAAATGTGCGCAGAAAAACCCTCTGTTTGTAATTTTAAAAAAGAGACTTAATGTGAGTGCCCCTTAACCCAATCCATTCAGGGATTCGAGTTCTAAATTTGCGCAGAAAAAACACCTTTGTATGTAATTAAGATAAACCTATAATGACAGTTATAAACGGCTAAAACCTCAAAGCCTCATAGGGGATCCGCTCTAGACCCACTGATGGGCTGTTATTTGGTTGAAATTCTAGGAATGCCAAAGTGTACCCGGTGGTTCTAAATCTCTCACTGGTGACTCTGAAAATGTTCCCCCACAATCGCAATAATGTATCGACGCCTCTGACCTCCACAATGAATTTGCGGACATAATGGTCTCTAAAACCATCAAATATTGTAAAAAAAAGTCCTGATATATTTTCTAGAAAAGGCAATTTGGCATAATTAAGCTAAACATTTCAATTTTCCTTACTTTGTCTTATCTGGCGTAAACAGATTAGTAATGGCCGATTTCAGAGCATTTTTTGTTTTGCATCATATCATCGTAAATAGTGATCTTAAATGGTGACTTTAAGAAATATATATGATTGTAACTGGTACAGCTGCTGCTTGACATGCTTGACATGTGTGCTAAATGTGTAAGTGGTCGATGAATTAAAATAGGAATTAGATAGGGGTAAAACTATATGCTCCCCCTCCCCCCTCCTTAGACCTGGGGACGCCAACATAGTTTGGGTTAAAACACACGGCCGTATACTGTCATTAAAAACCCTTGAAAATAAGTTTTGCCGATCATACTGGAACCATTGATATTCAGGCGACTCCTATCAACGGTCCCTAATTTGTCAACTATCATTGCACGTCTGCAAGTTAGAAGTGTATCTATTAACAACGTGGAGCAACATTGAGTGATAAGAAAAGTATGTGTCAATAAGCTAGTACAATAACGTTGTTATAGAATGTAATTTTAACTACTTCATTGACCTGTTCCAAAAGTTATGTTTTGAATTATTTGACATTATGGAGTTATAACTGCAGTTATTGTGATAATTTAAGTACCCTTTCCTACATTTCGTATTGAATTTACTAATATATAAACATAACATTTATTACAAATGCTACTTTACCAACATCCAGCACTAACGACAAAATATATCATGTTAAAGCCATGTATTGTTATACCAAATTAATATCAGGTTGACAAGTCGACTGCAACCGGCCGTGATAAACAAGATCCCATCGAAGCTGGTTTGTAAAATTTACTTTGTTCTTAAATGCCAACAACGTCATAATGATTAAAACATATCACTATGTATTAAGCGATAAATGTATGGTTGTTGAAAGGGAAACTTATCACCAAAATGTGAATAGCGGGGTAACTATGTAATTCACTTCATTATTTCAACTTGCGTGTCTTTATTGACGTTCCAAAATTACATTAACTTGTCTATTTGGATGTGTTTATGTTTTTGTTTTGGTAGACACATATGTTAATCAGTTCGAATTACTAACTTTTAAATTCCCTTCACCAAATCTACAATAGGATTAAAACATTTCATGAAAGTACTCAATTTCGCATATATATTAGTTTGGTAATTGTGGAATATGTGTGATCAACAAAGCAACAAAGTAAATTGCGATGATTGTTTATTTTTCGTCACTAAATAAGAAATAAATAAACCATTCCCAGGTTTATGAGAATAGTATATATTTGATCATTCAACTTTCTTTGATTACAGCAAAAAAACCGCTAGAGGCTGCACATTTACCTGATATTGACTCAGTTTTGGATTGGAATTCCCTTTTTATATAGATAAAGGACAACACGCTTCGGTCGAGGATACACCCATCAATCCCACATCATCGGTAAGTTAAATTACTGGCCCTGTGCCATTGAACAAAATGCAATATGTAAAATGCGGGGAATGGAAGCAATCAGTTATACACATACAATTTTGATAAATGTATTGACTTTAAGCCAAATATCAGTATTAGGAAGGTTACCGGATACAGCTATATTGGCCTATTTAATTGATCAATATTGTTGAAAAAGTAGACAAAATCCGAACCTTAGTATCATTAGATGCACAATTATATGTTGACAGTTTCATGGCCACTGCTGAGATTGTGCTAAATTTTCACTGCTCGTCCACCCTTATTAGCTGGGCTAAGTACCGCACAAATAGCTCGAATGCTATTTGGCTTTGGGATGCCACATGCCACATGTACTGATTCAATGTTTCTCACTTTAAAATATCAATTGCACATGAATCACATTGTTGTTGATATATAAAGTAAACCGTGTAGAAAGTATACAAATATGTAGCTACTACATAAATACTATAATGACACATTATGAACTAGAGAACAAAAGCATAATGCAAACTAATGTCTATTGCTAGAAGTTATAGAATTAACAATTTAATTGCTCGAGCAATAAAAAGGGTTTCAATGGAACGTCCCCCAGTCAAGGGTCTTTGCGGCTCAATGGCTGAGCACCGGTCTAGCAATCCGGAGGTCTCTGTTCGATTCCCGGCAAAGCCTACTTTTCTTTCTCATTTTCAATCACAATTTAATTATGACATATAAACGACGAGGTTTATATTTTTTTCAAGATGATGCAGCCAATACTTCTCCTTGCAGTAAAACGAACCCAAATTTAATTACGTTTCCATTGTTAAATACTTTGTAATTGTATTAAATAATTTAATCAGTGAAATTGAATAGGAAGGGAAATATATTATTTCGATCCGTTAATATGAATCCATGGTCTTTGCAAAAACGATCCTTTTAAATGATGCAAAGATGTTTGATTTACAACAGTTATTGATACTCATTGTGTTTCCTTTGTGTATGTCATTTGAATTCAATCATGTTGATAGTAATTGAAGCACATACTGATTAACGATATGAAATAATGGCATAGATGGCATTCGAACCCAGGATAAACGCGCTCAAAAATTGGCTTTGTACGCCCAGTGTTTGGAGCCTCTCTAACACGATATCACCATTAGTATGACATAAACTAATAGAAGTCCTTAATTTTGATATAATTTATTTATGTGTACAAAGACCATTTTTGTTTACTTATTTAGTGTTTTGTCATAATGTTACCGATTGTTATGGAGCCATGAAATTCAATAACGTTTTGACTTGACTTACTTGACTTATGCCGTCCATACCATCGCCTGGATGTGTGATGGCTTCTGATTCACAACGGCTTGCCTCATCTTCCTGTCTTCTGTCATTCTTTTGGCTTGAGTTAGGGAATTTATGAGTCTAGTAGCACAGTCCTCTTTTACACAATCTGTCCACTTTTGGCTGGTCTTCCTCTTGGTCGGTAGAGGGTTGTATGAGGGACAAATTAAAATCGTAACTTAAGGGCTATACACACATTATTTTTCGGGAATTAGAGAATATTTAGACATTTAATAATACTATGCAAGTCCTCCTGTAAAATGCTTTTCCCCGATCTCCTATGTATTATATAACAACTAAAGTGCCGAGTACTAACATGTGATAAGCTGTTTTTAATCTCGTATTTAGGTACCCATACAGTGCCAAGTCTTTGTTGTAATTCCCCAAATAACCATATTATCTCGGCATTGCAGTCAGGTGGCACTTGGGGATGAGGACATTAACACTGAGGGTTTATTCAACTGTATTTTTTAGGGTTAACACAAACAAAACAGAAATGTTGTTATTGGATATCCATATCTAAAACTCTAAATAAAAATAATAAAAATAAATATTTAGTAAACTAATGTATTCTATATTTTCACCGTTTTTCAAATGAATATCAGGACGGCAAGAATATCGGAGTAACTCGTGTTGGACAAAAACATTTGAAAGCTGGTTTGTAATTTTTTATTATTTGTCAGTTGTTTTATTTGAATTGACTATTGACCGTTATAACAATTATACAGCTTTACTGTGTCGTGATGTTATATTATCATAGATTTACAATTGTGCAAGTTAAAGATATAGTACACTTTTGGTCATATTGAATTTTAGTAACCAAAAACTGCACCATAACATTGCAAACTATACAAACTAATAATTATAACTCCACAATGCTCGAACAGTATACAAAAATTACAAACCACTAGTAAAAAGCCTGTTATCATTAAAAAAGAGCCGTTAAAACTCAAAAGACGCTCTATGAAAACTCATTGGTTTCAAGCATTGTTAATACCAAAATGGGCATGTGATGTTGTGTTAAAAAATAATTAAATAGATATATCATTTAAGTATTTAAAACCTCTTTTGAAAATTTGTAAAACTATCTAAGCATTTTATATATTATTTAAATCTAGCGCTCCAGATTTCTTCCGAATGGATATATCTATTTATATTTTGGCTGATTCTGAACCGATTTCGATCAAATAAAGTTTATTCTGTTATTAAAATTGTATGATCTTTCAAATTTTGTCATTCAGTTTTCATTACCTCACAACAAAATTTATTTCGTTATTTCGTGCTGCGCCCTCTATACCAAAACTGAACTACCCCTTAAAATCATAAGCAATAATGTGTATGGTGGTGTTAAAATCCGCCTTGTTAAAAAAACAGATTTACGATTAATCACACAGTTGATTCATTAATACGACCGATTAAATAATCTTTATATTATGAAACCCCGATCCTTTCATCCATATAAATTTTGGTTGAAATCTGTGAAATAAATCTGTATATAATGTGTATATGTATATAAATGTATATAATAGTGTTTCCAGTTTGATTGATGTATACATTAGTATCTAGTAATGTATTTAATTTCTGAAATAATATTAAGGTTCACAATTTGCCTTTATTCTTTGGTAAACAATCAAGTTAATGTAATATATAATTTAATTTTCAAAAATAGAGTCGCACTTTGTGCAGTACAAACAGTGTTTGATACCTTGTTCTATATATCTAAAGATTATCTATATTGGCCAAATTATTATTGATAGTACCACATCTGTTCTTATCTTCGTTACATTACAGTACCTACAATTAAACAAATCTTAAATTGACACCAAAAAAAAGATATTGCGCTTTTCCAAAAAGTACTGCAAGTTTTCACGATGGATATCATTTTATGTCACGAAGTATGAAATGACGTTTGGTACATAAAGTTGACTTCACTGTACTTTAATTTGAACTATCCAACTTATGTATATAGATAAAGAACAACAGACAGAAGTTGAGAAGACACATGGAAATTCCAAAATTCCGGTAAGTGTTATGATGGTATACATTATTATTATTATTACTCGGTCAAGGAATATACACTGCAATAATTCATGCACACGTAGTGCACCTTTCCACTTTACTTGGGAGTAGTCTAGCATGTCGGCGAAATAGGCAATAACAGTCAGAGCTCCCGCTTTATTATGTATATCTTACGTTTTATTGAATGGCCATACTCTGATTGCGTGTGCATGTGTGTACAGGGGATCACTTCTGATTTAGAACATATTTAATTGATGATTGTATTGTTGCATTGTGTTTCATGTATTGATGGGGGAATTACCCTTTGTGACTACATTGTATTTTACTAATCTAAGAAAATACCCACAACGTATGCCACATATGCATTGAGTAGTAATTGACATTTCGACTACTTAAAATTATGGAATTTATTTGTATATGTTAAAATATTGAACTTGCATGTTTACATTTAAATATCGTGATCAGAAGCCAACTGGAAGACCTAGTGACGATCAAGAGCCCATCGAAGCAGGTTCGTAAAATTGTCTTTATTCTGTAGTTTTCTGTTTAGGTTTTCTAAACATTATTGACTGTCTTGAGGGGCAATATAACATTTGAGATCCTCGAGGGAAGTTATATTTGTGTCGAGGGACATTATATTTTTCCGAAGCGCTTAGCGCTGAGGAAAAATATAGTATTCCTCCCCAAGGGAAATGAAATGTTATATGGTTCCCGAAGGAAAAAGTCAATATCTGTTATATTATGATGACCTATATAGATACAAATCAAGATAAATATACATTTGGTGTTGAAATAAATTTATGGACAAGGGAAAATCATTAGATTAAATCGAAATCCTTCCAGTAGAACAGACGTGTTGTTATCGAAATGCTGCGCAAAATGCTTCTTTATTCGACCGTCCTTTCAAATTTACTTTCGGATCGCGCAATCTCCGTAGAAAGCTTAACAACGCTGCGCGTGCCAGGATACTAATACGCGCACATTGTTCATCTTCACACACCCATTGTGACGTAAATTACGTCACCGGTCAATATAACGGCGTTATATTGACTGGTCGGTCAATATAACGCTTCTCATCCTTGTAGCGATGGTCACGTGACATCATTTTGACCAATCGCACACCAGTATCTGTATAGGTCATATAATATAAGTAATTACACTGGCCCCAAAAAGAAACCTTTTCACATGATCATATCTGAATATCCTGTCCATCAAAACTAACCAAACTTACACTCCGGATTACTTAAATACTCTACTCTAAACACATGTCAGTAACCAAGTAGTTGTCCAACTGAAACACACAAAAAAGCACTGACATGGAACAACTTCCGGGACCACATGTCACAGTTAGGGACACTCCGCCTGTTAATGCATACACTCCGAGCAGCTCTAAAGGTAGAGAGGAACAATATCCCCGAAGTCTGTATCAGAAACCTCGTTGACAGCATGCGTAGTAGATGCACTGAATGCTTCCAAGCACATGGTGGACACACCCACTATTGATGGCTGTGTTTGGGTAACTGACATTACCTTCATTTTAATTTCTTTCGACTTCCTCAACTGCCTTAACCCTAAAAAGACTGGGGGGGGGGGGGGGGCCTGATTTAGCACCCCCCCCCCCCCTCTCCTCTATTTTCGCGATTACTTCGCAATGCTTAAATATTTTACGGTGCCACTTCATGACTTTTTTCCTTAGACTCCTGCGCAACTTTCGATACCAAATTTACCGGGTCAACGATCCCGGAGTAAGTTATACAGGGTGACCCACAAATAACGGAACGGGGTACTTGCCATACTAAAGACTCATGATGCCCGCCATACTGCATCGAGTAACGATCAACTGTGCGCCATTGTGAGTGTGCGTTCAGCTGTGTATAGAGAAGAAGGGGTACTAACAATGGCGCACGCATTGAACATTACAAGTTGCTATGACGGGCATCATGTGTCTACATTATAGCAAGCACCCCGTTCCGTTTTTTCTGGGCCACCCTGTATAACATTTTGCGATCGCGTGTCACTGAAAAATCATTTTGGTTTCAATTCTTCCATATATAACATACAGAGTTTTTAGATGCACCTTTTATAATGCAATTTTATGCCCATATTTTCACATGCACTGTTAGTATTTGCATTGTACATGGTGAATAAAACTTATTGCATTCTCATTTGCATAAAACAATACAATATATACAGAATAAAACAAAGAAAATCAAGGAAAAAGATAAAAACAAAGAAAAACATAGAAAACGTTAAAACTAAATAAATGTTCATGATTATCCTGTTGTTTTATCAGGGATTGTAATATCTTAGCATGTATATTGTACCAGGAACACAGTTTTGTTTCATAAGAATCACCATATATAAAGAAAAATACCAAAAAATAAAAATGTTGCATATTTAATTAACTCTAATTAGCATATTCTAATTTAAAAAAAAAATTAACTATGCAATATTGTAGATCTCATGGACATCTATCACCATGCCAAATTTGGAGTCGATCGGAGTATTGGTAGCCGAGATCTTAGGGGGGGGGGGGCACTTTTAGCCCCCTCCCCCCCCCCCCCCCCCCCAGTTTGTTAAAGGTTCGAAATAGCCCAGTCTTTTTAGGGTCAAACTCTGTTACCGAATTTTCCAGGCTGTGACATGTAATACATCAAACGGATGCATGCAAGTGCATTTTTTTTTAGTTCTGTCAGTAAGGTAACCGTTTGGATATTGAAATTTTTAATTGGAGTAGGGTATTTAAGTAATCATGTGTGTCATTTTGGTTAATTTTGTTGGAGAGATTTTGAAGATATGACCATGTGCACAAGTATACGTTTCTTTTTGAGCCTAGTGTATTTATCAGCCAAGATGTACTGACGTTGACATAATATAACCTTGTCAAATGGTGGGCTAATCATCACTAGGTCTAATGCCCACTTAGGATAATTGCCGTTTCGTCTAATGACCCGTTTGGGCTAATTGTCACTTCGTCGACTTTGTTTTCCTCATCTCGTCTTATGATCATTTCGTCTAATACTAGTTCGTCTAGTTCATTAGGTCTATATGCATTTCGTCTAATTACCGTTTGGTCTATAACCTATTTGGTTTGTATTTCACTTGGTCTAATATCCAATTAGACTATTTCCATTTCGTCTAATACTTATAGGTCTATTTTCCACTTGATCTACAAGCAACTCGTCTAATAGCCATTTCGTCTAAAACCTATTTCGGCTAATTACATTTTAGTCTATTTCTCATTTGGTTTAATGTCTGAAAGGGCTATTCTCATTTGGTCTACAACTTAGATTTCAATTGTGAGTAATTGCTTAAGAATACCCATGCGTTTTACATTTGGTATGCATGTTATGTGATTGTGGAATACGGGGATATCGGAGAGGACTACCACGCGAGTCCGATTCAAAGACCTGCATTTAAAGTCATAATAGTCTCCCATGCATGGTCGGCCTACACGTATGCCCGGCGGCAACCGGCAACAGACAGTGGGCGCAGCCATGTTCGTTGTTTAGCCTTTGTTTTCAAATGGCGCTCGGTCCGAAAATTCCTCTTTTTTTCTCGAGATCATAGGGTCAAGCAAAGTTAATTTATATAGTCGTTTATTTCATCCATACGACTATGTCATTGCCGATTTAAAAATTATCTTGATTTTGCCATATTTGGCGAAATAAAAATGCTTAAAAAATGCTAAAATACACGTAAAAAAGCTTTGAAAAAGTTCATTTACAAATTAAAAAAGCATGGAATTTTAAAGGGTACCCAGAAATAATATTCTTATAAATGAAAGGAAACATATTAAGTAGTCCATTCCATCAAAAAGTTCAGAAAATATGTTTCCAGAAAAGAAGAAAAAAAATGGAAAACGCATCACCATTCTAAAGCATGCGTTCATAGGTCTGCATGTACGAAGACTACCTTGGTCCAGAGCGAACGAATCGTCCGGGATTATATTGACTCAAAACGTACGCGTGAATAGCATTGGCGTACTCGCAAGTGTTTGGCGCGTACGGAACCAGGAAATGATAGTGTTCCGTAAGTGGTGGTAATTAATTGCATTGTTTATGAAAACACAACCCTTTCCAAAATGTTGGGTATCTATTTGATATCAGAGAACAGTACAAAAACATATAATTATGTGTGGTTCTTTGCCTGGCGGTCCCCTTTAAAACAGTTTAACAAACCATATGACTTCACGCACATCACTCAATACAGGCATGCGCAAGTTCTTGTGACTTCTGAAATGTGTTCATTTTGTATAAATCTCTGCTCATTCAACCGTGAAGTGATGGGTATCTCTGATATGCATACTATGATGTGTATAGTTGTGCGATGCTATAACGGTCAGGAAGTGCGATTTCCTAAAAACAAAAACTACTCGTCCAAAATTATTGTTTTTGGTATCATTCTCATTGGAAAAGACACCCTATCCAATGGATATAATCATGTTGTTACTATATTTTTGAAAGTGCCCTGTTCCGTTTTTTGGGGGCCACCCTGCATTGCATATATCTATTCAGATTATCCACCACATGTGGCTACCACTCCTGTGTAGCGGTAGCATCAGTCTGGCCGCACGGTTGCCGTATGGTCCCCCTGCGGCTGCCTTGCGGGTGCCTTACGTCTGCCTTGGTATTTGTCAAAAACCTACGGCCACCGCAGGGACGCCCTAAGGTGACCGTACGTGCGTCAACACTTTAAAGGCCGTACGGCAGCCGCAGAATTTTTGTCTCCACAAATTAAAAATACGCCGTGCGGCGGCCGTGGCAAATGTGACTACTAAAGTATGTGACCGGAGAAATGCTACGGCGGCCTTATATAATTGGCCGTAGATATTATACACCGTCCGGCCACCGTGGCAAATGTAACTCATTTGAAGGGCCGGTCACATTTACGGTAGTGGACGTAGTTGAACGTAGTGGAGGCTAACGTAATTGAACGTAGTCGAAGGTAGTTGAACGTACCGGCATCCGTACCGTGTCGTAGTTGTCCGTCATGCTTACTTGGTATGAACTCGGGGGAGCCATGATCTTCGATTTAATTGTTGAATATGTTCAAAAGAGCGGTACGTTAAAGGCATCCAAGATGCTAACGTACTAAACCGAAGTCTAACGTAGTATAACGTACTTCTTAACGTACCATAGCGTACTCTAACGTACTTTACCGTGCACAAAACCAGCATCAGCACTCTTGGTCCAGGCATGTTTCAGCCAAACAAATAGACAAATTTCACAGAACTGCTCTGTTTGATAAACAAGCGAACAATGGCCGTACCACACCTTGGGCTGGCTGCATACTAAAGGGCCGGTCATATTTACGGTAGAGGACGTAGTTGAACGTAGTGGAACATGTTCGAAAGAGCGGCACGTTAAATGCATCCGTAATACTAAGGTACTAAACCGAAGTCTAACGTAGTCTAACGTAGTTTAACGAAGTCTGACGTAGTCTAACGTACTTTGCTACATACTCAAACATACCCTAGCGTACTCTAACGTACTACACCGTGCATAGAACCAGCATCGGCACTCTTGGTCCAGACATTTGTAAGTACAAAATTAGACAAATTTCACAGAACTACTCAGTTTGAAAACAAGCGCACAAAGGCCGCACAACACCGCGGGCTGGCTGCATACTCCGTGTGGAGTTGGTAAATATACTGTAGTGACGTTCTTTAGCGTAGTCTTGCGTAGTGGCTACCGTAGTCTACCGTACTCACGAGTAGTCAGATGTACCACTCCGTACCTGTCCGTGAGCGAGCTGCACCCGCATTAGCGTAGTCTAGCGTAGTTTATCGTACTTTAACGTACTTATCTGTACTCTTCTGTTGCTCATCACCGTACCTTAACGTAGTTCAACGTAATTTAACCTAGTTTAACGTACTTACACCACGTCTGACCCACATTAAATTACACTACGGATCACTAAGTCCACTACCGTAAATTTGACCGGCCCTTGAGCTATAACCCATCTTGAATTGCTCTGTAGCATAGATTTCCTTTCATAAATTTTATATTAAATGTGTTCAAAAGTTCAGAGAATTTATTTGTGCTATATGGTTCCCCCCCCCCCCCCCTCCAAAAAAAAGTGTGTATGTGTATGTGAATGTGTGAGACTGTTGTTGCATTGTTGTGGAAGGTTATACATGTATGTTACTTATAATTCCAAAACTGCTATTTAATTTCTGAGACCGAGTCTAAGGTTCTTGATTAAGTTCTTCTTGACTTAACCCCGACAGTCACTATTAAATGTAATGATTGAATAGAATTGCACATCATAGCACGCCCGTTTTTTTACTTTGAAAGATTTTGAACGTTTTACTTCGAAGAAATCCTATCACGAGTCGTACAGTAAAATGTAATGATGACCAAACAACCCTAATCCAACCTACAACTATCAAACATTATACCAACCTAACATTGGACCAAATAATAATAATACAGTATACATGTATAGAGCGCCATGTATCTAGTTGCACTATTCAGAGGCGCATTATTACCCTTGGTCATCAGGTACAGTTCAAACCCGCACAATTGTCTTGTGCACCATCTCAACTCCCAGGGGAGCATACTAGCCCAAGCTGCCCAACGGGCGCTGAAGGCTAATTAACAAGTACCCATTTACACTGCTGGGTAGAGAGCAGCAATGTGGATTAATTGTCTTGCGGAAGGACAAACGGAGTGGGCAGGGTTCGAACTCGGGATCTCGAGATCAGAGAGCGCGCGCTCTACCGATCTTGCCACACCACGTCCGCAAATGGTAATTGGACCAAGTGATAATCCCACTTAGTGGTCCAACCGTCATTAGCCCAAGTGGGGAGTAGCCCAACTGTCTATTAAACCAAACGGGAAGTTGACAAAATGGTGATGTGACCAAGTTATGAATTGCCCATCTGGATATAGCCGAAGTGGGTGTAGCCCAAATGGGTATTAGACGTAGATGCATTAGACGAAATGATAATAGACGAAGTGATAATTGGACGAATCGAATATTAGACGATCTGGCAGATAGACTAAGTGAGGTTGGACCAAGTGGGTATTATACAAAATGGTTATAGTCCAAATGGTTATAAGACGAACTGGCTAATAGGCTTAGTGGGAAGAAGACCAAGTGGTTGTAGACGACTCGGAATTAGACTATGTGAGATGAGACGAAGCGAGTATTAGACGAAGCGGGGTTAGACTAAGTGGGAGTTTACCAAAGTATATGCTTGTCATTAATATCCATTAAATGGATTCTGTGTGACATTTTTTGGTAACGATTTGGGATGTCCACGATATCTGCATTATTTGTCTTCTGTACATGTTTATCTAAATTGATAACATCTACTCTCTGTATTCAGATTCTGAGCATGTTGAATCGGAGGCTCCCGATGAAGCGTACACACAAGGTAAGTTGTTAAAGGAAATTGCATTGAATTGAATTGAATTGAATTTAACTTTATTTTCCACATACTCAACATATAAACATGTCATTATCAACAAAGGATAACAAAAGAAAGAAGAAAAAAAAGAAGTAACATTACATGTACATTGTGAAAAATGTGGGGGCTATAACAAGTCAAATTTGACCGAATGAGAATATTAACATTGGCAATTAGTATGCAGGACAACATCTTGGGATAGTCAAAGGACCATTAACATGTAGGCAGTCTCAAATCGTTTTAAATTTTCACTTGACATATTACATGTTATATGAATTATGTGTGTGCAATTTCATAATTAGCATATATAGTTTTATTTTGGTTATATGAATGCAAATCTGCCTATATTAACCCCTTGATTACGGGAACCAGGTGAGCTATGGGGATTTTAGAAGCTCGAATGGAACGGGTTAAAGACATACATATACGCATATATTAGCTAATGCACTGACACTTCATACAAAATGACAAATGTAATTGACAATGTCTGCTCGATTAAATAAGATTATGCGTTGATATTTTCTTAGAAAGTGTGGAATGCCATGTTTTATACTAACAAAACAACAACAAACATCCAGGGTTTTTCCATACTTTTAGCCTGCACATCCCTGAAAGGCCCTTAAAGCAAACGAATAAGAGTCAAATATTTTAGACCATTTAAAATGTAATCATGTGCACAGAAATCCATATAAAACGATAAATGTGCATTCATACATACACTATCAATATAGTTACAATACGAAATTCGTCAGAAAAGTATTTGTATGGTATTTGATGGTCATTTATATACCGGCATGAGCGGGTGGCGTAAATTTTCATTATCTAGATTGACTTTCCAGTAATGTATACGTATTTTTATGAGTTTTATCATTGCATCATTAACATTTGCCCGTGTTTTGTTATCCAGAACAGAACCATTCAACAAATCTTAATTTGCAACACAAAATTAAGCCAAGCATGTATCATATTTAAAATCGAATTCACCAATTGCACAAATGTTATGAAAACGACTCTTTAAATGGATCATCTTATTAATAATAATTTTAAACAAAGTCGTGTATTCATATCGCTGCTATCATGTTTCACAGAGCCTTGTTCATTACCCGAAAACAAAAGGAAACTATGCAGTATGTTGTATATCACTGATTAAATTATGCCAATTATTCTCTTAATGTTTTAGTAAGTAATACATTATTGTCATTTTTACCACTGATATATATAATCTACTGAAATAGATTGTACACATCAATAATAATTGGTTTATTTTGTATGAGTTTCCGGAGAGCTACAGAAAATTTCAAAGGAGCCATCATCGGAACTGCTTAGTCCAGACAAGACAGATGATTCAATAAGCATGGAAATATGGGACTTTGCTGGGCAGGATGTTTACTACACAACACACCAGGTACTCTTTTATGTGAAGTTGTTTGTATTATTGTTACTATGTATGCGTTCGTTTCTTGTGTGTATTTTGGGTGTATTAAAACATAAGCTAAAGGTTGAACTATTTTATAAAAGTAATGTTGAATTTAATTATAATCATAATTATAAAACACCTTTTGTGTCCACCTATCACTCCTAACAATGATGCAAATATGCTAAATGGAGTAGATAAGTCAGTCTGTTTTGACAATTACTTAAGATGAAACGGCACTCCTCAATACAATTTGCATTTCTATAATTCATTATTTGATGTTCGGGACCACGCCTAAGTGGAATAGCATTTACTGTGTGAAGTAACACATATGTAACTGGTAAAATTGTATTTTAATACAATACCCATTTTTCCAGGTAAAGTATACCGGTTTCCATACGTAAAACTGTTGTAATATCATTGTTTTAATACGCAGATACATAACGTATGTTTCACTTACAGGTATTCATGTCTCGGCGCGCCATTTATATTGTCGTGTATGATCTAAGCAAGGAGTTGGACGAAAAGGAGCCCCCATCAGAGGAGTGCGATGTAAGTGTGATGATAAACTATTAATTTCGGTTACTTTGATACAATAGTCTGTTCATGCATTGTGCTTTTCCATGCACTGGCATTGCTATGCAGTACAATGATTCATACTTTTCATTTATCAAAGAATAACATTGCAAACTGTGTCCACTTGAGCATGTTTATTATTTGTTGGGTTGCATCGGTTGTAGGCCTTTTATGTTAACATGTATTTGGCAACTCAAACAATGTGCAATTAACGTGCAATATCGTCATAATATTGAAAATTCAGCGTTGTTTTCCCCCTTAATATATTTCATAGAAGGTGAGCTGAACACCCTTCGGTAGCTCATTGCCCATTGTCATATGATTTTACAGTCGAACTATACTTCATGTAGCAGCTTGATAGAGATCACTCACACCTTCCTGACTAAAGTCGAAAGTCGAATGTCGAATGTTGATGCTCCAATGCCGTTGGTATATGTTATCAGGTTCGTTTGAACCCCGCACGTTGTTCCGGTCGTCGCTCTTCACGGTAGTTGATGCAGGGTAGGCTGACCTTCTGTTGTTACATTCGTTAGCTGCGTTGGTTGATACCTGTTTTTATAAAACCTCGCCCGTTATTGCACTCGTCTCCCCTGTGTGTTAATGCAGGTCCAGTTGGACCTTGCCTGTTATGGAAATCATCTCCTGCGTTGATTGATGCAGGTTCGGTTGGATCTCGCCTGTTATGGCACTCGTCTCCTGCGTTGGTTGATGCAGGTTCGGTTGGACCTCGCCTGTTATGGCACTCGTCTCCTGCGTTGGTTGATGCACGTTCTGTTGAACCTCGCCTGTTATGGCACTCGTCTCCTGCGTTGGTTGATGCGGGTTCGGTTGGACCTCGCCTGTTATGGCACTCGTCTCCTGCGTTGGTTGATGCAATTACTGTTGGACATCGCCTGTTATGGCACTCGTCTCCTGCGTTGGTTGATGCAAGTACTGTTGAACCTCGCCTGTTATGGCACTCGTCTCCTGCGTTGGTTGATGCAGGTTCGGTTGGACCTCGCCTGTTATGGCACTCGTCTCCTGCGTTGGTTGATGCAGGTTCGGGTTGGACCTCGCCTGTTATGGCACTCGTCTCCTGCGTTGGTTGATGCAGGTTCGGTTGAACCTCGCCTGTTATGGCACTCGTCTCCTGCGTTGGTTGATGCAGGTTCGGTTGGACCTCGCCTGTTATGGTACTCGTCTTCTGCGTTGGTTGATGCAGGTTCGGTTGGACCTCGCCTGTTATGACACTCGTCTCCTGCGTTGGTTGATGCAGGTTCGGTTGGACCTCGCCTGTTATGGCACTCGTCTCCTGCGTTGGTTGATGCAGGTTCGGGTTGGACCTCGCCTGTTATGGCACTCGTCTCCTGCGTTGGTTGATGCAGGTTCGGTTGAACCTCGCCTGTTATGGCACTCGTCTCCTGCGTTGGTTGATGCAGGTTCGGTTGGACCTCGCCTGTTATGGTACTCGTCTTCTGCGTTGGTTGATGCAGGTTCGGTTGGACCTCGCCTGTTATGACACTCGTCTCCTGCGTTGGTTGATGCAGGTTCGGATGGACCTCGCCTGTTGAACTTCTGTTGAACTTCTGTTGTTACATTTGTCAGCTGCGTTGGTTGATACCTGTTTTTATAAAACCTCGCCCGTTATTGCACTCGTCTCCCCTGTGTGTTAATGCAGGTCCGGTTGGACCTTGCTTGTTATGGCAATCGTCTCCTGCGTTGCAGGTTCGGTTGAACCTCGCCTGTTATGGCACTCGTCTCCTGCGTTGGTTGATGCAGGTTCGGTTGGACCTCGCCTGTTATGGCACTCGTCTCCTGCGTTGGTTGATGCAGGTTCGGTTGGACCTCGCCTGTTATGGCACTCGTCTCCTGCGTTGATTGATGCATGTTCGGTTGAACCTCGCCTGTTATGGCACTCGTCTCCTGCGTTGATTGATGCATGTTCGGTTGAACCTCGCCTGTTATGGCACTCGTCTCCTGCGTTGGTTGATGCAGGTTCGGTTGAACCTCGCCTGTTATGGCACTCGTCTCCTGCGTTGGTTGATGCATGTTCGGTTGAACCTCGCCTGTTATGGCACTCGTCTCCTGCGTTGATTGATGCAGGTTCGGTTGGACCTCGCCTGTTATGGCACTCGTCTCCTGCGTTGGTTAATGCAGGTTCGGTTTAATTTCGCCTGTTATTTCAGACTGTCAGGTGGATTTACATACATCTCTGTTTTCATGTTTAAAACGATACTTTCGTCTCCATTTCACGTACTCTATCAGTTTTACAAATAGTCAATTCGGTGCGAATTCCTCAGCTTACCATGGTATCCATAACCAACAGCATCGGCAGAAGTTGATAAAAGAGGAAGTAAATAAATAGATATCCACGTATTTTATCATATTGCCATTTCAGAGAAAAGGGGGAACTAAAAGTGATCTTAATCGTCTACAATTCATCAACTTCTGGATCTCGTCGATAGTCGCACATGTTTTTTCCCCTTAATATATATCATAGAAGGTGAGCTAAACACCCTTCGGTAGCTCATTGCCAATTGTCATAGGATTTTACAGTCGAATTATACTTCATGTAGCAGCTTGATAGAGATCACTCACACCTTCCTGACTAAAGTCGAATGTCGAATGTTGATGCTCCAATGCCGTTGGTATATGTTATCAGGATCGTTTGAACCCCGCACGTTGTTCCGGTCGTCGCTCTTCACGGCAGTTGATGCAGGGTAGGCTGAACTTCTGTTGTTACACTCGTCAGCTGCGTTGGTTGATACCAGTTTTTATAAAACCTCGCCCGTTATTGCACTCGTCTCCCCTGTGTGTTAATGCAGGTCCGGTCGGACCTTGCCCGTTATGGCAATCGTCTCCTGCGTTGATTGATGCAGGTTCGGTTAGATCTCGCCTGTTATGGCACTCGACTCCTGCGTTGGTTGATGCAGGTTCGGTTGAACCTCGCCTGTTATGGCACTCGTTTCCTGCGTTGCTTGATGCAGGTTCATTCCTCGCCTGTTATGACACTCGTCTCCTGCGTTGATTGATGCATGTTCGGTTGAACCTGTTATGGCGCTCGTCTCCTGCGTTGGTTGATGCAGGTTCGGTTGAACCTCGCCTGTTATGGCACTCGTCTCCTGCGTTGATTGATGCATGTTCGGTTGAACCTCGCCTGTTATGGCACTCGTCTCCTGCGTTGATTGATGCATGTTCGGTTGAACCTGTTATGGCACTCGTCTCCTGCGTTGATTGATGCAGGTTCGGTTGGACCTCGCCTGTTATGGCACTCGTCTCCTGCGTTGGTTAATGCAGGTTCGGTTTAATTTCGCCTGTTATTTCAGACTGTCAGGTGGATTTACATACATCTCTGTTTTCATGTTTAAAACGATACTTTCGTCTCCATTTCACGTACTCTATCAGTTTTACAAATAGTCAATTCGGTGCGAATTCCTCAGCTTACCATGGTATCCATAACCAACAGCATCGGCAGAAGTTGATAAAAGAGGAAGTAAATAAATAGATATCCACGTATTTTATCATATTGCCATTTCAGAGAAAAGGGGGAACTAAAAGTGATCTTAATCGTCTACAATTCATCAACTTCTGGATCTCGTCGATCGTTGCACATACCGCTTGTCGAGGAGGTGGAGATGGTAAAACATCTCCCATATTCATCATAGTTGGAACACACACAGATATGTGTACACGAGAGAAAGTGGTTAAGGTAAAAAAAAAATGCACGTCACTTGTTGGTAAAATAAAAAGTTTTTTTTTTCCTCATAAATATCTAATGTCAGTTGGGTCCCACATTGTTATCTAAGTATGGGATTAAGAATGGAAATGTGAATAATAGATTGTATTCAGAAAAACACATAACTACAAAACATCTGAGACAAAATTCTACTTTAAAGGACCCCGGGGTTTGCGACCATGATCCGGCAAAACTATGTATCAAGTTTTGAGCGATATTGAGATATTCATGTGCGCCATTTAATTAACCATTTTAAAGGAGAATCAGCTAATTTGCATATTCTTATCATGTTGTTATCAGGGATAAACACTATTCAAATTTGGCTGCAACGTTTGAAATATTGTGCAGGACTCGTAAATAATATAAATATATGTGTTGTATTCATCATAAGTATCATATGAATAGAATTTTGGGGAAAACATTCTTTAATGCTACACTGTCATGTTTCCTTTCGCTTTATCGTTTTAGAGCGAAATATGAATGTAATAGTTTGCTTCTTTAATATTCAGGGAGTGTATTCTGAAAATTGCCTTTTTTCTCGAAAACTGTATTATGTAAGTTTTATGGGGTCTTTGGGAGGGGGATGCCGGGGTCTGGAGGGACAGGGGCGGGTGTTGAGTTGGGGTGCTCCGTGCGAGGGGGCATAAGTTATCAATCCTCAGCATATTTGTATTTTATAAAATCATTTTGGTAATTGTTCAATTCATTAAAATTTGGATTCTGGGGCAGGATGATGTATGCTTGCCACCTTGTGTGTACATCTTACATTTGATTGGGTTGCAATGTTATATTAAAATTGCTTAGTATAGTATTTAGTAATCGCCCTATGCATTTGCTTCAATTGATTGTTGTTTATTGGTTTTTACATTGCAATGAGTTGTATGAGATGTTTTGGGTCTTGAATTTAAATCAATCTGATTATAATAATTCTCCTCGATTTTACTTTAATTACACTGTTGATCATACAGTTGGAATATGTTTTGTATAGATAAATTTTCATTTTTTCTGTTTTTTGCGCCTAATGAATCTTTGTCTACCTAATAAGTATATAATGTGTCCAAACTATCAATCAACAATGTATACAATAAATGGTTGCATACATTTGCATTAATTAATTAAGCCTTGTGTTTGAGCTTTGAAAGGCAGGACCTTTGATGATTGGCCCATTTCCATTCCCAAAGCGTATGTCCAAAAGGTCATCGTTATGGGTTATTTCTCAGAGTTGGTTGTAAAAATGTCAACCAAAATTGGCACAGAGGCTCTCTAGGCCATACTCCGTCCAACGTCATTGGCTACACGTCAAACTATGCTTGGGCTCGACCAGGAAGGGGTGTCAACAAGCAATGTCCACTATTTCGGTTGGAACGTCGCAGGTTACGGTCTGCAAAATCCCCAGACGTCATTGAGAGGAGGGTCAATTAAAGCCACAGGAATCTCTACGACGTCCACGATTGACCACCAGGATATATGTTCGCAAATTGCTTAACATGTGCCGTATAAGCCGGAAATGCCGAAAAAGAGCCTTCGCCGTCTATGAAGAAGACACTATGGAATCAACGCCTTCCGCCAAACTGTACATCAGAGATTGCTCTAACATGGTCACCAAACAAGACACACTACCAAGTGTCCACTCTGAACCATTGTTGCATTAAGCGGGTTACCTTCGGTAAGCATTCGGGGTCATTTTAGATGAAAGATTAACTTGGCAATGTCACTCACAAAGTTTTCTTATACTATCTGAAAATAAACACAAATTTACTGGAGCATAATGTAGTATACGAGTCAGTTCACTTTATAAGTACTACTTTTGATATCTGCATTACAACTAACTAAAACTTGTCTTGTATTATTTGGTATTTTAATTGTTTACATAATATTTTTAAAGGACTATTTTGGTTTATACATGATTCCTTTTTGTTTCTTTCTTTAATATATTAGTATAGGTTTTCCCATCCATTTTAACACTTTTTTCATTCAATTTCGTCCCGAGAAGCCGATAATTTGCCAATGCCAACTTTAATTTCGTCTATTGTCGACCACAAAAAGTCAATTCAATTTAGTCGTTCGTCACGCATTTTCGTCGATTACAATTCAAATTCGTCGGTCACAGTTGCTGAACACATCTGGGACTGAATTTGAATTGTACTTGACGAAAATGTGTGACAAATGACTAAATTGAATGGACTTTTTGTAAATTTGGTCGACAATAGACGAAATTGAAGTTGACATTGGCACATTCTCGGCTTCTCAGGACGAAAATGAATGACAAAATCGTCTTATGAACATGGAAAACGAAGAAACCGAATGACAGGCGGGCCTCATGCGCATAGATTAGTATTGCTAAATAGAGAGTATAAGTAATTGTCATCTTCCCGTAGCAAGAGAAGGGGGAACCGGATTTATTTGTGAACGACCTTCTCTCTCCCTGTCTAAATGTGTACAACAAACAGGTGGTAGATTAGGAATTCATCTGTCGTGCTTCAGATGACGGTAAAAAACGACACATGTCTCGTATTAGTGTGCATTTAACGTATACAACTTTTCTATGTTTCTTGAATCATCACGAACAGAGCCTGCGTAGTCATGTATATTTGAATAGTTAATCCAAAGATTCCACCGGTTTTTTTTAGTGTTAATGATATCTTTACAAATACACACTATTCAGCATACAATGTTCTGCAATAATTGTTCTCGTTTATTGATTTGCATTCCTAGTTCTGGTTTTAATAATGATACGCACAATATTGATTTTAGTTAGCGTAATATTGTATTAAAATAGTGAGTTATATTTTTGTTTTCTTTTGATTAATGAGGATGAGAAAAGAAAAACATATCTCGCCCGGGATCGAACCTGAGACCTACGGATTGCTTGAACGGTGCTCAGCCAAATAGCCACAGAGACCTAGCTTAATTAATGGGGTAATTTACGTTTTTGAAAGATAAGCTTGAAACATATATCAAGCTTTAGAAAAAGTAAATTTGTTGAACAATGATGGCTATGATACATTCATTTTTGTTTGTTATATGTTCGAAAAAATTAGCGCATCTGAAACCCACGTTCAACAATATTATTAGTAACTTTTATAAAGACGTCACCTGTTTGGTATAGATTCATTATATATATTTAATTGGCTCATAGTTCAGTTATGATTGCTAAGTATTTATTTAGTTATCTATCTATTTTTGTTGCTGCCTGATATAAAATATTGAAACACTGCCCAAAGCACATAAAAGGTAGTTCATAGAATCTATTTGCCGAACATAACTATCAACTTTCAATAGAGATCCGTGCAATATACGCTGTACAATTACGGATCGATATTGCCTTCCATGCATGCGCCACAATGACTACCCTAGCAAAATAATCATATTTTGTGTTTGGAAAACTGAAAAAGATGAAGGACAAGCCAACCTGCTCAGTCTTTACGGATAAAGATAACTGACTAGAGAGTACTAGGGCCGTATTAAACATTGGCGTATTTTATATGAAGAGACCGGGGAACCCGCCGCCTGCCCATACGAGTCCTTCTCCCAGACATAACATAGGCCTACTATACAAACACACGAAAGATAGCCAAATCTTCTTTCATGTATGGGAAGACGGTAAAAGACGACTTTATAAGTCTTCTTGTACCAGCGTGTACAATTGTTTATTTTTTATTCATTTCATTTTCATTTCAAAGACTTTATTTTCTGCAATCAAACAAATCAGTTACAACAAATATGGATAATAATATAGAACATAAGGTATGCAAACAATATACAAAATATAAAACAAAACTAATTATACATGAGTAAGAGTAAGTTATACGTTGGGCCATTGTGTGTATAAAGAATGAAAGCAGAAGGTCGCCGTTATAAGCAAAAGCTTGAGCAGACGGTCAACCGAGCTAAAATACAATGAGTTGTGAAATATTGGCTTAGTAACGCAAAGAGGGGGGCCATGATACTCAAATGATATATATTTCAATTAAATATGAATATATACAGTTGGATTAAATATAAATAATTATAGAATTAGCATATGAATCTCATCTTTATAAGGCTAATAATTATACGTTCATAACAGAGATAAGAGAGAATTGAAACAAAAACAAGTGTGCGAGTGGTGCGTGTGTGTGCAAGTGCAAGTGTCCTCATACGCCAAATGTTGGATCATCATCACTACTATATAACGTCAGACCAACATTTAATTTAGTTTCTAAAATGTTACAAAGAACATTTTAATCGTTATCTTTATACATTGTATTGTGAAATAATGTGTTTTTTTAGTGTAGCTTTAAATGAATGGAGAGATGTACATTGTTTAATATGTCCAGGGAGTGCATTCTAAATGTCTGGACCATGATATCTTATGGACTTATGCGCTAACAGAGTTTTAGGATTGTGTAAGTGGAAATCAGTATAATTACGCGTTGGGTATGAATGAACATGGGAATTAGGAATAAATACGTCATGAAAAAGGAAGTGAATTTTGTGTGTATTTAAACATACAAATTGCTGTTTGATATACATGCAAATCACTCACTTTTAAAATGTTTAATCTATAATATAACGGATTTGTATGAGCTAAGTAATTAAAATGAGAACAAATCCTGAGTGCTCTTTTTTGCAAGAGAAAAATCATATTAATCTTGGTTATACTATACAATTCCCCCAAACAACATTGCAGTATGTAAAATAAGGTAACACTAATGCATTATATAATGTAAAAAGTGTTTTCTCGGGTACAAGGTCCCTCATTTTACCGATAACACCAACTGCCCTTGAAATTGATGTTGTAATAGTATTTACATAATCATTCCAAGTAAGCTTTGAATCCAGAGTTATACCTAAGAATTTAGTCGATTTCCTTTCAACTATAGAAATATCATCAATAACAATATTTATAACCTGATCAAAGTGTGTTTGGGAAGCACAAAAATGTATAAAACATGTTTTATCTAAATTAAGGGACAATTTATTGCATTTAAACCATGTTGAGACTTTAACTAATTCATTATTGAGACTATAAATAAGAGTATTCAAACATTTATGAGAATAAAATATATTAGTGTCATCTGCGAAAAGTACATAAGTCAAAAGTGGTGATGATTTTACTATGTCATTAATATAAATAAGAAAAAGAAGGCGGCCTAAAATTGATCCTTGTGGAACACCACATAACACATTTAAGTTAGGGGAATTTACCGACTGAAATGAAACGAATTCCTTTCGATTATCTAAATAATTCTTAAACCATGTTAAGGCTGTGCCTCGTATACCATAATGATAAAGTTTTTGTAACAAAATTTCATGATTCATGGTATCAAACGCTTTTGACAAATCCATAAATACCCCAATTATATATTCCTTATTATTAAGTGTTTTAATTATTTGATCACAAGATTGTATCAAAGCATAATCAGTAGAAAACCCTTTTCGAAATCCAAACTGATTGCAAATAAAAGTATTATTTTCTTGTAAAAAAGAATAAAGTCGTTTATAAACAATTTTTTCTAAAATCTTGGAAATGACCGACAATAGCGAGATAGGGCGATAATTTTGTATTTGTGTTGAATCATCTTTTTTTATAGGAATCACTTTGGCTACCTTTAGAGAGTCCGGGAAAATGCCTGTAGAAAGTGATCAATTACAAATATGAACTAGGGGAGAGACCAAACAATGAATAATCTTTTAAAAATAAATACACACTTATTCCATCATAACCACAGGATCTACTCATCTTAAAAGATCGAAATATATCTAATATTTCATTTTCATTAAAGTGATGCCTGTAAAATGTCTAAATCCACGAAAAATACTTGGAGCTTCCTCGTTTCTTTTCTGCCGTGTTGTTTAGCTTATGGTAAGAGAAGAATAAAATAGGGTTAGATTTTTTCAAATGTCCCTTTGGTATGAAGATAATTATCATTGAAAATCATTATTTCAATACCGTTGCCCAACGGTATTGAATAGTCGCAGCTAATTGCGTCCGCATTGCAGCCCATTGCAGCATGCGTGGGAACATACCGGAGAGTGAACTTTGAACCCAGCGAGCGTGAATTCCATGAATTCTGTACTACGTGTGTAAACATACAGGGGTGCAAATATCTCAAACGGCTAATTATTTCTATGACAATGTATGGAAGACTATCAGTATTCGGTGATAACATATGAACTCAATATTTGTTTTTTTCACTAGGTAAACAGTGTTTGTTTTCTTTCAAACGTTCACAAATCTTTCAATTGTATTTTACAATGATATTGATATAGGATTGAAGTCTCAAATGTCATTTTGTGCAATATCTGACACTTTACCTGAATCACTTTAACTGGAATAAAAAATAATGAATTTTCATTGCCATCAAATAAATAATCCTTGAAGTTATCATTTGAGTGTATTGTTGAGGCTAAACGTGGACCTATATTAACAAAGAAATTATTGAAAGCAGTAGCAATTGAATGCGAGTCCGTGATTTCATTACCATTTTCAACTTTTACATCAAAGCATACTTTTTTTTTACTTTTTAAAGGATCATTAATAGTTTGCCATAATACCTTTACATTCCCTTGATTAGATTAGATTTTATTTGAATAATACCGTTTACGTGATACACGAATTAAAGTCGTTAATCTATTTCTATAATGCTTATATCTATCTTTATTCTGAGTAGTTGGTTTACGCAATGATATTTTATACAAACGATTACGAGTTAAAATTGATTGCATTAACCCCTGAGTAATCCATGGCTGTTTTATACTTATATTATCCCTTTTTTTAATAAATGGCATATTCTTATCTATATAAAAAGAGAGTTTATGCAAAAAGTTTTGATATGACAAATTAGCTTCTTCAACAGAGAATATCTCGCGCCATTGTTCTTTGGACAAATCAAAAATTAAAGAATCAATAGTTTGTTGTGTTTCTTTCCTCTTTTTAACAAAAGTATTTTTCCTAGTTATTTTCTCACTAATGACATAATGGTACAAAGCTTTATTTACCGAACACAACTCTTTATAATTACTTATTTTCTTCTACGTGTGATCCTGTCTTCATCAGAATGTCATTGCGATTCACTAATAAAGGGGGTGTTTTAATAAATAAAATCCAAATGGCGTAATTCGACATTACGATACATGTATTTTGTTCCTCTTGTTTTTCATTTATTAATATTTGCCTAATTTCCGTTATGTTTGGCTATTATCATGGATTTATTTAGGGTAACAGTACTAATTTATTTAAACTTTTTGTTCTGTACGCATAATGATATTCGGACATCGTGCTTTTACTTAATTTTTCAAATTTGTTGGTGACAGTAACAACATATATATCTCCGTGTACATTGTCTTGATTCAGATTGATTTGATTCAGTTGCATTATTGTATTATTGTTGCATTATTGAGGTGAATCTTGGTATAAAGTTAAGTGATGCTGCCCCCAGTGTTATGTCCTGTATAGGGTCAAAGATAATTTGTGTCTTTTGTGCGCTCTTATGCCACATTTCTTGACAGATTTCTTTCAAATTTTATATTGAGGTGTATCTTGCTCAAATCTACACATCTTTAGTGTTTGGTGATGCTGCCCCCTGTGTTCCGTATTTTATAGGGTCAAAAGTCATATTTTGGTGGGTGTCTAGACTGCGCTATTTTTTGACAGATTTCTTTCAAATTTTGTATGGCAATGTATCTTGGTACAATCTACAAATTTATATTTATTGATGTTGCTGCCCTCGTTGAACCGTCCTTTACATCTGCAGTGCCCAGCGCCATTCTGATGCACTTAATAATACTGTCATATAATTTGTTACACTTGTCATATTTCTAATGTTATTTCTCCCTTGAGAACAATGCGTATTATTAATTATAATACGGTTTATTGGTAAATTGTATGTTGCAGTTTACTTCTTTTGTGTAATTTTCATAATCAATGTTATTTCGTAAGAATTAAGTAATTAATAATTTTGAAAGCGCATAGAGAATGAGTTATTATTATTATGCGCTATATAAATATTGTATTATTATTATTATTATTTAATGATGAAATATCCTCTTTATGATTGCATTCTTTTAGTTCTTGTATGTAAATTGGTTTCTTTATTCAATGTTTAAGTTTGACTTTTTTTATTATTGTAGTGAGGAATTGTATTTAAACATTGTCATGCAGTTAATTGTATAAATTGTCTTTCATCGCTGAAGAAAAGTCATGTTGTATACCTAGTCGAGTAAGAGGAGGAAGGTCTGTGGACTATATTTAGTAAGTTTACTTTTTTAACACCCGGGCGACTCGCCAAGGTGCAGCGGACAACGAGATTAAGTGCATGTATGTGGTAGTATTATACAACTTTTAAAAAAATACTCTTCTGTTTGATGTAAATGTGTTTGAAGCCTACTACTCCTAATAATAATAATAACGAAGCTGCTAGCGATCGAAACACGGACATCAACATAAACAAGATACGTAGTTCTGCCAGATCATGACAATTTACTCTGTACAAACATATGGCAATTTTATATTAGCAGATTGTACTATTAATACATGTTTGTTTAATTATTTCCATCTTACGTAATCAAGTAAGACCTATCACAAATACATCAGTATTTGCAATTGGCTGCAACGTTACAAATGCATTCGAAATTAATATTCACAATATTTTAACTGTACGTATAATTGTCTGTGCTTTGCATAATTATGTTAAATCTCTCTACTCTAGTGCGAACAAAGAATCACAAACAGTCTTGGAGAGCTGTATCAGAACCATGTGGATGTAAATTACTACGCCGTCAATAACAAACATGGAGGCAACGATGATGGGGTAAGTAATCACCATGTAGCAATGCCAAACGGGGCAGTGACAAATAGCCACTGTTGATTTGATGGTGGTTTGTGCACAAAGTATATGTGAATTGCAGAACTCCGCAGGGAACGGGTTAATATAATATGGATATTATAATAATGGCGACTACCCTAACCATGCAAAGTTCCCTGCATTTTTGTTATTTATAACCCCATTGACGTAGGAGGAGAGGCCGATTTGAGGGCTGAGGGATAAAGACTAAAGGACAACCAAAACTTTGTTTGATTAAAATTGGTCCAGAAGCGGCAAACATGTTAACCGAACACAAAAAGTAGCTACCCCCTAAACAATTGCTCATAATCTCATAACCAAAATCGTTTCAAGATTTCGTCTTACCAAAATATCCCTTTGGTAGTTAGAAAAACAGTATGTACAAATAAGAGGTAACCATTAATCCATGGTTGAGTGAGCACACATACAAGAGAAATTGTCATTTCAAAATTCCATAATTACATTTTAATGAGTATTGGACAATTTAAAAATGCACTGTTTGACAATTGCAATTGTCATTGTTTCATAATCCATAATTAATGCATTCAGCCACATGCGTTTTTTTCACAACAATACAGGCACGCGCAATGTCTTGTGACTTAACATTGGGTCATTTTGTTTTTAATTTTGCTCATTCATCCATTAAGTGACGAATATCTCTGGTTTTCACAGAAAACGTACATAACAACTATACCAATGATTGTGGTAAGATGACAGCATGAACTAATTATCGGTTATAAAATTATGAGCAGTTGTTTAGGAGGGTAGCTACTTTTTATTGGCCCCAATATTTGTTCAAGATAATCGCTACATATTTACACAAATGTACTAAAGTGGATATTACATTGATTATCTTGATTCATGATTATAATCAAACATCGCAATCACACTATTTGATAAGAAATGGTTGAAAAGTCAAAGGTGTAAGTGTATACATGGGGCCCTCTTGTCTTAACGCAACTTTTTAAATCTTACCATTTGTTTTAGTACCATTTTGAGTATGGTTGAGTTATAACTATTAGTTTTTAATGATATCTTACCAGTGTTGGTTACTTGGTTACTTAGATATAGTTTCGGGCCAGAACTGCAGGTCTACTATCCCCTTAGGAGTACCAATTACAACTATCGATATAGTGTGTTTAGGGCAGGGGGCACTGGCTTGGTACGAACAGTCACGTTCACGTCACGTTCACGGTTCTGTACCTTTTGTGAAACAGGTCACCCAAATCTACGAACAGTCACGGTAAAGTGACCCAACAATTTGTCGTTTTCCATGCCGGTAAAACTCGAATCGTCACGTCTACCAAAACGTGACGTGAGTGTTTAATCATTTGTAAAAGTGAAAGCGCTTGTTACTAAGACTAGTAATGACGTCATCCAGAATATTCTCGACGACACAACTTGTCCTTTTTGTGCGATGGAATTCCTATGGGGATTGCGTGTTTAAGGATTTGTCGCAGCGCACACAAAATTGTATGTAAGTGATCTGATGCGTCGCGACGATATCGACGAGATTCGAGAGCGAGGCCGAGGCACAGTTTGACGACGCGGCGATCGAGTAAATTGCAGGCTAGGCGCCGGATATTTTCGATGACGATGATACAAAGTGAGAATGTGAGTATAGTTTGGT
>JBAMJV010003117.1:0-90000 GCA_037951105.1 Echinarachnius parma
AGAGTGCATGCAGTAAAAAGCCACAAGATCCAGTAGACAAAGAGATGTTTATCTCAGTGAAGTAAAACAAGACCAAGCTAGGCAGGAAATGACTTCATCTTAAATGTAAACAAGATGAGGTAAAGTTTCACTGGTACTGGTAGAAGATGAGATAACCCCTCCTTGGTGGAGTTGGTATATGAATCAGCTGTGTACAGCGATCAGTGTTAGTCTAATATTCAGACTGTGATAGGTGAATAGAGTCACTACAGATGAAACAAAAATACAATTGCATTAAACGACAGATTGATCTGACGCATTACTCAGTCCGTACGACCACTAAACGCACGGGTCAGATCTGCCGTTTAATTGGAGTCGGCGGGCGACTTGAATGGAGACCAAAGCGTGATCATCGATCGTTAATAAGTCGTGATACGACACGGAGAGAAGTCGAGGTGGTGCAGAAATCACTCATTTTGTCTTTGATTCAAAATGGAGCGAAAAATCATAATTGGTATCTAGCGCCAAGTTACATCACATATTTCTGCAGAGATAGATGGTAAGAATCGTATCATATTTATAATTTTTCGGACAATTATCGTGCACACAAAAGTGCAAGTTTGGGGGCTCTATTACAAGTATAGCAAGGGGTTGCAATACCGAACGGGTTGTATTACCGTACATGCAAATTCCAATAGGAAAAACGTTCGAATTTTGAAAGTCGGCATTAACGGAGGATAATAAATGGATGTTTAGCAAACATTTTCCACCATTTCCCGAAGAAAATAAGCGCCGTGAGGCGTTATACGCGCGTTTTGCCGCGCACCAGTGGCAGCGCGCATGTCAATGACATTCCCATGCAAAACATTCATGTTTGGTGCGTCCGGTTAATACAACCCGGTTTGTGCGCTACAAAAAATTCTGCTTTCTTGAAAGGTTGCCGTAAAAGTTCAATTTGCGTAAGTTTGCTGCTTTTTTCTACGAAATAAGTTATCAATTCTTTATCTTGAGAATATATAGATCACTTATTTGTGTTTTATTCATATCTCTGTTCTTCATGTTGATCGTTTTCATGGCGTAAAGAAATGGTATCCGGTAATAGGACCCGATGTTATATAAGGTGGGTGTAGTCTGTAGAACGCCAGCGCAAGCGCGAAGCGCTAGCGTTCTGTAGAGTATAACACTAACACAAGTAACCAGCCGGAGGCTGAGCTGCAGCTGAGCTGGGCAAATTTCGAGTGGTACGCTGGCAAAGAGAACCCCGAATGTTAGGGCGTATCAGTCGGTTTTTTCTCCGCTAGCAACAAAAAGCCCCGCAGACAATACGGCTTAAATAGAAGCGAAGAAACATGGTCAAATGTGAATTAGGAAAATAGATATTCAGAATATAACAATATAACGCTGATCAAATTTTGAATACTCACAGATCTTCTATGAATCTTTCGTCTTTTCGGGGGAAACTCTTACACAATTTTCTCGGTCTCACGTTCTGTTTTCACAAGATTCTTACGAAATCTCAAATACGCACGCGTCGAGCGCGCGGCGCGCGCCGCACGACGTGCATATAATTTGTATGCGAGTGTCAATGCGCGCGCTGCATGCTAGCATATGCAGAGGCAAATATAATATCGAAAAAAAGTTGTGCAACACGTGTTGGATCCAATTAACGCATGGCCGATCTCGGTTTCGGCCGCACCCCTCCCCCCCTCCCCCCCCCCCCCCCCCTTCTCCCCGCTTACACAAATCTCAACCAATGATCTCAGGCTCGGCACTTGTGAAAAAAATCAAAGATCCTACATCTTTGAAAAAATCGACAGATCTCAATCTCAATCTCGGCCTCAAAAATGTTACGACGACCACCCCCCCCCCCAAAAAAAAAAAGAATAAATACATGCAAATAATAACCTATTTTCGGTTTTAAGGGATCTAAATTGGAAATTACCAATACAAGCATGGAACAGGGTTTGGTTTTCTACATTTCTTTTTGAAAAGAAATCTCCCTTGTATGGTATAGTTCGGTGTATTTGTTCAAGTTGTTTTTAGTTTATCATAATGGGCGTGCGCAGCGGCTATCCCACTTCACATGTGGAAATTGATGTGAAAATACTAAATGTTTGTTGGTTGTTTTTGTTTGCTGTCTTTACAAATAAGAGGCTATACATTTTATATTAATTTTATAATTTAAAACACATTATTATTCCCTGAAAAGAGATAATCCATATAACAGCTTACTAGAAAAACTTAACTAAAAAAAGAGAAGAAAAAACCCAAAACGAATGTAGTATTAGTCGGACCATAATAATCGTGAAGGCTTCTCAGCCGACATGCCAGAGTATAAGGCCAAAACAAAAAAAATTATTGGATTGGAGTAACGGGCAACCAAACATTAGGGTAGGTAGGTACTAGGTAGGGGTTTTTTTTTGTCTTTTTTTTCAGGATTCGCACAAATATAACACATATCGCAAAAAAAAAAAAAAAAAAAAAAATCAGAAAAAACCTTTAGGGTCGGGCGGGTTACGCCAATCCTATCCAACCATTTATTTTGCATGGCCTAAGCACAAACCGATCTCAAAGATACTGCAGTGTCAGGTATAGGTTTCAGCAGAGTTATGCACTATTAATTGCAACAAAATATTATGATAACGGACTAACGGTAAAGACAGCTCCCAAAATGGATAGAGAAACTAAACCACTTGGTTTAGAAAATTAGCAGGGTCAAGGTTCCAATGGGAGGACAAACTATGCATACTGCCAGTGCACCCTACCGGGGGGGGGGGGGGGGGGGGGGGGGGGTACTCAGATTATACTATCGGACGGCCGTGATGTGCGGCTGAGACCTCCGAACCCATACCCACATCTAAGGGTCCTTTTGCTGTAAATAGGTACCCATGTCTAAGGATTTTTTTTCGCCTAAATTTTTGCAATTTCGCATCGGCAAATCCCAAAATCCCCGATAAAAGAGAGGAAATGAAAAAAAGGGACCCATATCTAAGGATTTTGTTATGAAAAGGGGACCCATGTCTAAGGATCTTTCTTGAAAAAGTCACCCTTCCCAGCGGCACATCCCCGTATACCCAATATACGTGAGTACCCCCCCCCCCCCTCCCCCGGGTGAACCCTCCCCCTCCCCCACTAACACAGTAGGGCTATACAAAATAATTTAAATTATTTTAATGATAATGATAAATAAATTAATAATAATAATACAAAATTAGAAAATACAAATCCATTGACAAAATAAAGAAATACATAAAGCGTTACCCCTACCCCCCCCCCCCCCCCCCCGGACTACTCTTATTGGTCACCTTTCTAAAGTGGCTAATCTATACTAATTTGTAAAACTAGGAATGCTAGATGCGCGTAGTGCTGTAACTGACCTTGATGATCCGATCGTTTGATCGGATCGGCAAAATTTTATCGATCTTCGAAATCGGATCGATGATCGGGATCGGATGATCGGCTATTAAAAAAAAAAAAAAAAAAAAAAAAAAAAAAAAAAAAAAAAAAAAAAAAAAAAAAAAAAAAAATCTGTTTTTTTTTTTCTTTGGAAAATGATCCCCAAAAAACACAATTTGGGAATATAAATGAATACCAAAGCAACATATATCCATATTAATAAGCCCAAGGTAATCTTGTACGGGTATGCTTTCATTTCAAACTGATTACCTCTTCTTTTACAAAATTATTCACGCCGATTTTGAGCTTAGTCCCATGTGATTAATTTGGCGTAACCTTTCAGAAACACATGGGACTAAGCTCAAAATCGGCGCGAATAATTTTGTAAAAGGAGAGGTAATCAGTTTTAAATGAAAGCATACCCATACAAGATTACCTTGGGCTTATTAATATGGATATATGTTGCTTTGGTATTCATTTATATTCCCAAAATATGTTTTTTGGGATCATTTTCCAAAGAAAAAAAAAACGGATTTTTTTTTTTTTTTTTTTTTTTTTTTGCCGATCCGATCTTCCGATTTTTTCTGCATGATCGGAAATCAGCAAAAACGGTCCGATCATGTATGATCGGATCGTGATCGGCATGCCGATCCGATGATCGGTTACAGCACTATGCGCGATGCTACATTTTATAAGTATAACATACATGTTGAAGAACATTGATTAAAAAGCAAAACTTGTCACATTTTAATGCTGCTCTTTAAAGATGTTTAGTGATAAGAGATATCGGGAAGATTGTGGTGAGTGATAGATTGTATGTGTTGTTGTTGTTGATGAAGCATACACATAAGGCAGTCACCAGCACCCAATACAACGTTCACTAATAGAAATAAGACAGTTGCAACGACTGAATAAAAGAATGTCCACACAAGTGATGTAGAATTTGGATGACGTCATTATTGAAAATAAAAACAAATGTCCGAAAGATCTATTGCACGATGATTAATTAAAGTCCATGGTTATAAAGTTCAGTTGGCCTGAATGAAATGCGCGTCCGCGGAAGAGATGATCGATGAAAACGATGAGAATGAAGAAACGCGAGCGTGCGTGAAGAAGACGATGTCGAGAACAAGAGTTCGAAGATGATGAAGGGGATGAACGCGAAGGTGCGTTGAAAGAAGTCGATGTTCAATATTCAGTTCCATCGTAGAACAAGCACGCACGATGTGGCTGCTATGATCTCCGGCGTGTTGCCGTGGAGAGAAGCTAGCCTAA
The DNA here is from genome assembly GCA_037951105.1 of Echinarachnius parma. Taxonomy (NCBI): domain Eukaryota; kingdom Metazoa; phylum Echinodermata; class Echinoidea; order Clypeasteroida; family Echinarachniidae; genus Echinarachnius; species Echinarachnius parma. The sequence continues at coordinate 4,651 of JBAMJV010003117.1, forward strand.
ACGCTGTGCTATAAACGTGTCCGTTAGATAAAACCCAAATTATGAAGAGCGAAGAATCGAAGGTCCGAAGGGCTCGGTATATAGATGAGAAGGATGATGATGTCGAAGAAGACTAAGAAGTAATGGTGATAGTTTAACGCCCCATGTCGGTCGGCGGACTCTCCCTTGATGTGAAGAAGAATAGGGCATGAATTGTAGCCCCATATATACAATCCATGGTGGCCATCATGAGTTTAATGGTAACTCATATGGGTGTAGGAGATAGAGCTAAATAGGTGTAGCTCGGGCGAAAGCTAGTGTAGAGAGTGAGAAAGCATGGCTTGCATGTGCTAGAGTGCATGCAGTAAAAAGCCACAAGATCCAGTAGACAAAGAGATGTTTATCTCAGTGAAGTAAAACAAGACCAAGCTAGGCAGGAAATGACTTCATCTTAAATGTAAACAAGATGAGGTAAAGTTTCACTGGTACTGGTAGAAGATGAGATAACCCCTCCTTGGTGGAGTTGGTATATGAATCAGCTGTGTACAGCGATCAGTGTTAGTCTAATATTCAGACTGTGATAGGTGAATAGAGTCACTACAGGAGCCTCCTCCTAGATTGTTGAAAGGTTGAAACGATCGATGTCGATGACGAGGGATGAAAAGTAGGACTCGATGAACATTGATGATACACGTGAAGATGATGCGAGAAATGTCCAAATAAAGAAAGAAGTTAAACTTGTATGGAAGAAATTTGTTGACGAATGATAAAGTCCATTTTCGAGGTCGCGATGTCGTCGTCGATCTCGATATCCGCAACGGGCTCAATCACGTCGGGGTCACCACTTTAGTGATAAGAGATATCGGGAAGATTGTGGTGAGTGATAGATTGTATGTGTTGTTGTTGTTGATGAAGCATACACATAAGGCAGTCACCAGCACCCAATACAACGTTCACTAATAGAAATAAGACAGTTGCAACGACTGAATAAAAGAATGTCCACACAAGTGATGTAGAATTTGGATGACGTCATTATTGAAAGAAGAAACAAATGTCCGAAAGATCTATTGCACGATGATTAATTAAAGTCCATGGTTATAAAGTTCAGTTGGCCTGAATGAAATGCGCGTCCGCGGAAGAGATGATCGATGAAAACGATGAGAATGAAGAAACGCGAGCGTGCGTGAAGAAGACGATGTCGAGAACAAGAGTTCGAAGATGATGAAGGGGATGAACGCGAAGGTGCGTTGAAAGAAGTCGATGTTCAATATTCAGTTCCATCGTAGAACAAGCACGCACGATGTGGCTGCTATGATCTCCGGCGTGTTGCCGTGGAGAGAAGCTAGCCTAAACGCTGTGCTATAAACGTGTCCGTTAGATAAAACCCAAATTATGAAGAGCGAAGAATCGAAGGTCCGAAGGGCTCGGTATATAGATGAGAAGGATGATGATGTCGAAGAAGACTAAGAAGTAATGGTGATAGTTTAACGCCCCATGTCGGTCGGCGGACTCTCCCTTGATGTGAAGAAGAATAGGGCATGAATTGTAGCCCCATATATACAATCCATGGTGGCCATCATGAGTTTAATGGTAACTCATATGGGTGTAGGAGATAGAGCTAAATAGGTGTAGCTCGGGCGAAAGCTAGTGTAGAGAGTGAGAAAGCATGGCTTGCATGTGCTAGAGTGCATGCAGTAAAAAGCCACAAGATCCAGTAGACAAAGAGATGTTTATCTCAGTGAAGTAAAACAAGACCAAGCTAGGCAGGAAATGACTTCATCTTAAATGTAAACAAGATGAGGTAAAGTTTCACTGGTACTGGTAGAAGATGAGATAACCCCTCCTTGGTGGAGTTGGTATATGAATCAGCTGTGTACAGCGATCAGTGTTAGTCTAATATTCAGACTGTGATAGGTGAATAGAGTCACTACAGATGAAACAAAAATACAATTGCATTAAACGACAGATTGATCTGACGCATTACTCAGTCCGTACGACCACTAAACGCACGGGTCAGATCTGCCGTTTAATTGGAGTCGGCGGGCGACTTGAATGGAGACCAAAGCGTGATCATCGATCGTTAATAAGTCGTGATACGACACGGAGAGAAGTCGAGGTGGTGCAGAAATCACTCATTTTGTCTTTGATTCAAAATGGAGCGAAAAATCATAATTGGTATCTAGCGCCAAGTTACATCACATATTTCTGCAGAGATAGATGGTAAGAATCGTATCATATTTATAATTTTTCGGACAATTATCGTGCACACAAAAGTGCAAGTTTGGGGGCTCTATTACAAGTATAGCAAGGGGTTGCAATACCGAACGGGTTGTATTACCGTACATGCAAATTCCAATAGGAAAAACGTTCGAATTTTGAAAGTCGGCATTAACGGAGGATAATAAATGGATGTTTAGCAAACATTTTCCACCATTTCCCGAAGAAAATAAGCGCCGTGAGGCGTTATACGCGCGTTTTGCCGCGCACCAGTGGCAGCGCGCATGTCAATGACATTCCCATGCAAAACATTCATGTTTGGTGCGTCCGGTTAATACAACCCGGTTTGTGCGCTACAAAAAATTCTGCTTTCTTGAAAGGTTGCCGTAAAAGTTCAATTTGCGTAAGTTTGCTGCTTTTTTCTACGAAATAAGTTATCAATTCTTTATCTTGAGAATATATAGATCACTTATTTGTGTTTTATTCATATCTCTGTTCTTCATGTTGATCGTTTTCATGGCGTAAAGAAATGGTATCCGGTAATAGGACCCGATGTTATATAAGGTGGGTGTAGTCTGTAGAACGCCAGCGCAAGCGCGAAGCGCTAGCGTTCTGTAGAGTATAACACTAACACAAGTAACCAGCCGGAGGCTGAGCTGCAGCTGAGCTGGGCAAATTTCGAGTGGTACGCTGGCAAAGAGAACCCCGAATGTTAGGGCGTATCAGTCGGTTTTTTCTCCGCTAGCAACAAAAAGCCCCGCAGACAATACGGCTTAATTAGAAGCGAAGAAACATGGTCAAATGTGAATTAGGAAAATAGATATTCAGAATATAACAATATAACGCTGATCAAATTTTGAATACTCACAGATCTTCTATGAATCTTTCGTCTTTTCGGGGGAAACTCTTACACAATTTTCTCGGTCTCACGTTCTGTTTTCACAAGATTCTTACGAAATCTCAAATACGCACGCGTCGAGCGCGCGGCGCGCGCCGCACGACGTGCATATAATTTGTATGCGAGTGTCAATGCGCGCGCTGCATGCTAGCATATGCAGAGGCAAATATAATATCGAAAAAAAGTTGTGCAACACGTGTTGGATCCAATTAACGCATGGCCGATCTCGGTTTCGGCCGCACCCCTCCCTCCCCCTCCCCCCCCCCCCCCCCTTCTCCCCGCTTACACAAATCTCAACCAATGATCTCAGGCTCGGCACTTGTGAAAAAAATCAAAGATCCTACATCTTGAAAAAATCGACAGATCTCAATCTCAATCTCGGCCTCAAAAATGTTACGACGACCACCCCCCCCCCAAAAAAAAAAAGAATAAATACATGCAAATAATAACCTATTTTCGGTTTTAAGGGATCTAAATTGGAAATTACCAATACAAGCATGGAACAGGGTTTGGTTTTCTACATTTCTTTTTGAAAAGAAATCTCCCTTGTATGGTATAGTTCGGTGTATTTGTTCAAGTTGTTTTTTAGTTTATCATAATGGGCGTGCGCAGCGGCTATCCCACTTCACATGTGGAAATTGATGTGAAAATACTAAATGTTTGGTTGGTTGGTTTTGTTTGCTGTCTTTACAAATAAGAGGCTATACATTTTATATTAATTTTATATTTAAAACACATTATTATCCCTGAAAAGAGATAATCCATATAACAGCTTACTAGAAAACTTAACTAAAAAAGAGAAGAAAAAACCCAAAACCGAATGTAGTATTAGTCGGACATAATAATCGTGAAGGCTTCTCAGCCGACATGCCAGAGTATAAGGCCAAAACAAAAAAAAATTATTGGATTGGAGTAACGGGCAACCAACATTAGGGTAGGTAGGTACTAGGTAGGGGTTTTTTTTGTCTTTTTTTTCAGGATTCGCACAAATATAACACATATCGCAAAAAAAAAAAAAAAAAAAAAAATCAGAAAAAACCTTTAGGGTCGGGCGGGTTACGCCAATCCTATCCAACCATTTATTTTGCATGGCCTAAGCACAAACCGATCTCAAAGATACTGCAGTGTCAGGTATAGGTTTCAGCAGAGTTATGCACTATTAATTGCAACAAAATATTATGCATAACGACTAACGGTAAAGACAGCTCCCAAAATGGATAGAGAAACTAAACCACTTGTTTAGAAAATCTAGCAGGGTCAAGGTTCCAAATTGGGGGACAAACATGCATACTGCCAGTGCACCCTACCGGGGGGGGGGGGGGGGGGGGGGGGGGTGGGGGGGGGTACTCAGATTATACTATCGGGACGGCCGTGATGTGCGGCTGAGACCTCCGAACCCATACCCACATCTAAGGGTCCTTTTTGCTGTAAATAGGTACCATGTCTAAGGATTTTTTTCGCCTAAATTTTTGCAATTCGCATCGGCAAATCCCAAAATCCCCGATAAAAGAGAGGAAATGAAAAAAAGGGACCCATATCTAAGGATTTTGTTATGAAAAGGGGACCCATGTCTAAGGATCTTTCTTGAAAAGTCACCCTTCCCAGCGGCACATCCCCGTATACCCAATATACGTGAGTACCCCCCCCCCCCCCCTCCCCCCGGGTGAACCCTCCCCCTCCCCACTAACACAGTAGGGCTATACAAAATAATTTAAATTATTTTAATGATAATGATAAATAAATTAATAATAATAATACAAAATTAGAAATACAAATCCATTGACAAAATAAAGAAATACATAAAGCGTTACCCCTACCCCCCCCCCCCCCCCCCCCATGGCCACAAAAATGGCAATATCGTGCTGCTTCTTCCCGGTTAGCCTACCAGTGTTAACGCGAAAAAGTGCATGGCGTGTGTACAATTTCGCTGGTTTCGCTCGAGTAAACACCACACGTGTGTGTTTTATGCATCAGGCGCTGCACACTGTGCCCCGATACGGTAAGTTTCTAAATCCAATCCCAAATGATTTCTATTTCATATGTTCATTAAATCATCATATAATAACTATTTTCACCCTTTTCCATTGTCTTAATCGATATTCTAGAGACATCTAATTCATCTATGTTATATTTGCCTGTAAAGTGGAGCGAAGAAAATAGCAAAATTTCTACCATGTAGACCCACGTACCCATATCATGTAAGCTATGAATTATGAATGACTGAATGGGTGATCATGATTCATGATAACTCTAGTCTCTAGAGACGCTAGCGTTCTAGAGCCAGCTAATACTGGACCGAAAATGCACTTTTTGTGTGCAAGCATTTTGTCCTTAACATTATACATATGATACGGTACTTACCACCGATGGAATCTCCGATATGTGATCCAACTTGAGTCTTGACCGGATTAAAAATAAAATTATGATTTTCCCCTCCATTCCGCATAAAAATCAGTCATTTATCCGCCTACCTCGACTTCTTTACGTGTCGTATCGTGACTTCTGAACGATCAATGATCGCGCTTTGGTCTCCCATTCAAGTCGCCCGCCGATTCCAAATAAACGGCAGATCTGACGCGCGCATTTAGTGCACCCCTACAAGACAAGGGGTTAACAGCATGCTGCATTAACCCCTTACTCCATTGCCTTGAAAAAAGCCTGATAGTCAGCTGCCTTCATTGTCCAAGTAAACACTGGGGAAATCCCCTGTCTGCCTAGCCTTAAACTAGATGTTTTTCACACTATTGATCAATTTGATGCTGTGTATGTCTGTATAAATTGCATAATTGCTTGGCCTTTGTTCAACAAACAATTATAGCATGCCTTCATTGAATCATTGTGTTAATCTTATAAGTAGTTCAAAGCTGGTTGTAAAGAATTCCTTAGAGTCACAAATTGACCTATATTCATTGTTATATACTTTGGAATGCGATACAAAAGCCACATGTATTGACTATTGTCTTGTCCAGACACCTATTGAAATGCTGCACCCCTGCAAATAGTACAAGTCAGAGTACTTTGCAGAACCCATTGTCAGTTAGGTCATTCAGACACTAATCTCTGAAATAATCCCTTCAGCCTTTGATAATACTGGCTGGCAGACAAGCCTAAACATGTAAACAACTGTTCTAAAACCTGTGTTTGAGGGCTGCACAGTCAGAAAGCTCAGGCTCAGATTGGAGCTTCAAGTCATAGATCAAATATTTTAAAACTGGAATTTAAAGTGCTTCTGACATTGGAAAGCTCATGTAAGTTTTAAATTATATTCAATTCTAACCCCCTGTTATGTTAAGTTTGATTAATTGGTGAGATTTTAGCTAGAAATGATTTTTATGATTTTTGCCAGTTCTCACAAATTTGTTTACTGCAGCCTGCCTATGAGAGTGACCCTAGGTGCATTTAGTGGTCGTACAGACAGGTCGTACAGATCTGTCGTTTACTTTGAATCGGCTGGCGACTTGAATGGAGACCACCAAAGCGCGATCATCGATCGTTCAGAAGTCGCGATACGACACGGAAAGAAGTCGAGTAGGCGGATAAATCACTGATTTTATGCGGAATGGATGGGAAAATCATAATTTTAATCCACCGTCAAGTTGGATCACATATTGGAGATTAGATCGGTGGTAAGTACCGCACATAGCCAGCGAGCGGTACCTTTCGCGAATGATAATGTATGCATGACGTCATTGATCGCGTGCGCACGCATCTCATTACGAGACTTGGCTGGCTTCTGGGTCGATTATGCATGCCATGAAAATGTGGTATCGGAGCGGTATCGGACTGGACATACATGTAGCACAGGGTTTACCCCATGCCTGCGTTGCGATGTACACTAGCGAATGGGAAACTGTATGGCCAAGTATGCTCAAGTATGCCCAAAAGTCACACTGCCGTATAGCAGTAGTGACTTCACTAACCCCCGTTTTTTTTTGTAGGACTGTATATGACGTTAAATTAATCACTGTGTGTTTTTTTATTTTCTCACCTAACTTTGCAGATCGTGCTAGATGACAGGTTTAAAATCCTCCATTTGGAGGCGTCACGTTGCCCCTAGCTAAATTGAAATGGGCTACAATTTTGTTCGTTGGTCCTGAACTGCACGTCAATCCAGCATCACCGCACACGTAATAATGGCGTTCACCGTGTAGCTAGCGCAAATTGTATTACGTCATCAATCATACGAACTTGTTTTGGTCGGAAGCAAGGCTCATCATCAACTGTTAAAACTGCAAAGTAAAAATGTATCATTTAATTTAATGTGTGTACGTTTTTTCATAAAAAATAAATATATTCCATCGTATTTTATTTAATTCTATTCAAAAATCAGTCGTTACAATTTTTAAATCCATATTCTTTAAAAGTTTGAAAAACAACAATTCGCAAGCAAAATACGGTAGTTTCATCTCAAGCGCACTCAGTGGCACACACTTTATTTCCGATTTGACAGGCATACAATAATGTGCGTAAGTAATTTACAACGTATCAATTCATGGCTGGACGAAGACTACCTAACGAAAGGTCATTTCAGCAACACACTTTTCACGGTACTTCCGTCGCAAGCGTGTGCGATGATCAGCGCTCGACGCGACTGCATGGCAAATGAACGTGAAATATTGGCTGATTCATAGCAAGAAAAGTGGGTAAGTATCAAAAACACATCTTTCAATGATTTAATTTCACCTTATAGATTACAAATGTCATGTCATATGTGGAATGAATGAACAGGGAGAAACCCTACCTTACGTTTTGATGTAGGTGGGGATGTGGGTACCTGTATAGGTACCCACATGTAATGGGGATGGTTTACCCTTTTCGCTGCATTCTCTTCCCACAATTCATTTCGATGCTTACGTCATTGGCTTTCTGAACGCCCATTCTACACGTTGATACCAAATTCGATACGCGACTCTTTGGACAAAATCTTGTGAAAGAAGGTCTTTTTCACCTGCTGTTTTTCGCCAAAATGGATTTTGAGCAATTCGGGATGCCGTTTATAAGGTAAGTTTTCGATATTTCGAAAATTTTGTATGTGAATGATGATAATTTATCTGAATTCTACATACTTTTATCGATCGTTTCATACCTTTTTTCTTGTGTGCGAGTGTTGATAAAGTTGTTGACATGGACATTATGCATGGTTTTGCAGTCCCGATATACAGTAGCTATCGTCGTACTTTTTTGTGCATGCACAGTGGAGCGCTCTGGCACGTGTGCGTGGGGCGAGCCTCATAAATATTCATATGATTTTCATGCGCAAGCGCACTTCGGCTGTACCGGCGCTCGGCGAAGCGATATAATGGGAATACACGATGAATGGGACAGCGGGCTATGTGTACCGTATCATATATGTATAATTTTAAGGACAAAATGCTTGCACACAAAAAGTGCATTTTCGGTCCAGTATTAGCCGGCTCTAGAACGCTAGCGCGGAGCGCTAGCGTTCTCTAGAATTAGATTCATGAGTGACTGAATGGGTGATCATGTTTATATGCGATCGAACTGGTGATAATGGGTCCCGGGTGAATGTGTGATAACGATTGCAGTATGAATGGGTGATCATGATTCAGGAGTGATTAAATGAGTGGTTGAATGGGTGATCGCGTATGATGAGTATGAAGGGATGATGAGGGTGAACGAAGGAGTAAACACTTTGACTAGTGCTGTAACCGATCATCGGATCGGCATGCCGATCACGATCCGATCATACATGATCGGACCGTTTTTGCCGATTTCCGATCATTCAGAAAAAATCGGAAGATCGGATCGGCAAAAAAAAAAAAAAAAAAAAAAAAAAAAAAAAAAAAAAAAAAAAATCCGTTTTTTTTTCTTTGGAAAATGATCCCAAAAAACATATTTTGGGAATATAAATGAATACCAAAGCAACATATATCCATATGAATAAGCCCAAGGTATTCTTGTATGGGTATGCTTTCATTTAAAACTGATTACCTCTCCTTTTACAAAATTACTCACGCCGATTTTGAGCTTAGTCCCATGTGATTAATTTGGCGTAATCTTTAAGAATCACATGGGACTAAGCTCAAAATCGGCGTGAGTAATTTTGTAAAAGAAGAGGTAATCAGTTTGAAATGAAAGCATACCCGTACAAGATTACCTTGGGCTTATTAATATGGATATATGTTGCTTTGGTATTCATTTATATTCCCAAAATGTGTTTTTGGGGGATCATTTTCCAAAGAAAAAAAAAACGATGTTTTTTTTTTGTTTTTGTTTGTTTGTTTGTTTGTTTGTTTTTTTTTTAGCCGATCATCCGATCCCGATCATCGATCCGATTTCGAAGATCGATAAATTTTTGCCGATCCGATCAAACGATCCGATCATCAAGGTCAGTTACAGCACTAACTTTGACCCCCTGATCGAACCAGGGATTGGAAGACATGGCATCCTTTATTCTCACCCTGGTCGAACCCACATCTACAAAGTAAATGGTTCACTCTGGTGAACCATTTACACGCAATATATGCTAATGCGCTGGAGATAACAATACCGGCCATTCGTACACTGTGGCGGTCAACAGTTGAACGCCTTGTTTTAGGACGCATCGGTAAGGAAAACGGACGGGAAATAATCATTTTATTTCTACATTTTGCGGTCTTCAAAACAACAAAGTCGGTAATTATTATCAAAGTATATGAATTGTGGATCACATAAACGAAAGTTTGTTTGCATTTGCTGGTAAATTGAGGAAGAAAACAGCCGACAAAAATTTTTTCTTTCCGTTGGATAGTGCAGCGGGCGGAAGAGGTTGATCTCCGCACAACGCTATTGACTTGTAATGAACCTATGTGTGGCAAGATTATGTGACGTTCACACCTTTCCATATTGATACGGGAAGGTTTGAGGCGTCGACTACTTCCAAGTTATTTGTCATCGGAGAGCTGGTTGAGCTGGACGGCTCACACATTGGGAAGCTTATAGGGGGTCCAGGGGGCGGAGCCCCCGGAAGCTTTGGGATTTGTAATATCCAGAAATAGAGATGTTGTCTATATATATGTAAATAATATTATACAGGTAAGTAATTGTATAGTTAGTTAGCTTTTGGATTTAGCTGTTTAGAAATGTGCACATTGCAAGCATCATGTTATGAGGAGGGCTTTGTCCCTGGGATACCCATATTGGGAAGCTTATTGGGGGTCCAGGGGGTGGAGCCCCCGGAAGCTTTGGGATTAGTAATATCCAGAAATAAAGATGTTATCTATGTAAATAGGAAATACAGTTAACTATTGTATAGTTAGCTCAATATTAGTGGGCATAGAGAGAAGTATTAGACTAGTAGTATTATGTCTGACACACCCCGCTGCGCGGATACCCGGAAGTTAAAATAATGGTCAGCCCCCCCACTTTCAAAACCTTCCCGCGCCCCCTGCTATTGTTCTATTTAATACCGGTAGCGTTGGTCGTAACCATTAACAACTGGGTCAAAGTACCATCAAAGTGAATTCGTGAACACCCCTCGCACACTGCATGTGATGCTGTGCGAAAAAACTAATGCACTATGGCAATGCGGAAGAAGAAGAAGATTCTGTACGGTATACACAAACAGTATAGGCCTGCGATGACAGCCGGTGGGTACAGGTACAGCACTGTAGTCCCGTTGAATGTGTATTAAAATACATGGGGGCGGCCCGAAATGCCCAAATTCGCCCCCGAAAAAAAAAAAAATCGCCCCCGAATTTTTTTTTTTTTTTTTCGGGATTTTTCTGTTTGGATTGTGATCAAATGCTTATAAAATGATCACTTACAGCATTATAGCTTATTAGTAGCCCCTGAAAATCAAAAAAGAGCCCGGAAATTTGTAGCCCCCGAAAGTTGGAAAAGTAGCCCCGAAAATTGGGCCCCCGAAATAAAAATATTAATTTTTTCGCTGGTCTAGAGCATGACAAGAGCTTGCCGTCAAATGTAGCATTCAGCACCATTTTTCTCACATAAAAAATATTGGTTAGTACAAAAATCGCAAGTTTATTGAGCTGTAACACTGCTGCTCCTGAACATTCATACATTCATGAGCAGCAGTAGTCATTAAATATGCAATTTTCTAACCAGTGGTTATACATTTTTCTCATATTAAGATAGTTGTTAGTCATTTTAGTTAATTGCATATTTAACGAGCATTGCTGCTCATTCATGAGCATTGCTGCTCATGAATATATGAATATTCATGAGCAGCAGTGCTACTACTCAATGCATGTGCAATTTTGGTACTAACCACTATATTTCTTATGTGAGAAAATGTATATATTGTTGATGAATGCTATACACGAGTGCGTCTTATACACAGAGATTTACGGTACATACATTTGGAGGAATACAAATCACTTGAAAAGCAAATCTTTCTGTTCCTGCGCCAGAATTCTCTGCATAATTGACATTACACCTCCAACTTCTAACTACACTGCACAGTAACCGTATACTGTAATCTTAGTTAAATATCTTGTAAAAGTTTGTTTTTAAAAATGAATATGTAACGTTTATCTGTTTCTTTTTATCTTACGTAATAATACACCATGCAAATTTCTGCAAATGCAAATGCAAATAAAATATCTGCATAATACAAACCTATATCATGGTGTGCAGGGCTTTCCCTTAACTTTTTTTTTCAGGTGGCCAAACACATCAAATACATTCTTACCATAGACTTGTGTGTTGTGGAACCTAATTAGTTAGTGGCCGATACAGAGTTTCTAGCAAATTTTAGGTGGCCATTGGCACCCGGCCACCGCTAAGCGCGAGCCCTGGTGTGTTAAGTGTTCTCATTTCATAGATGATTGACCAATTGTCAGTGTTGCTTGTTAAAACATATTGCTTTTACGGTATTTATCGAAAAGTACCAGGTTGATATTATAATACATACGTCGTACCAATTGTATTTACGTGTACAGATCATCTTAGAATGTAAAATGCTCTATTATACACGTGGAACATATCAGTTTTATAATAACACTATCATAATGATTATTCCAACATTCAAAATGGTTTAATTTGTGAACACACAGTCAAACACACACATATTCTTTTAAAATGCAGTTTTGCTTTATTATGAAACAAAAAACAAAAAACAAAAAACTTTTTTTTTTTCTTTGATCAAAGACATTTATGCAAAGGATAATTATACCGTTTTAAAACATAACACAAAACATATAATCTACATTATATCATATGATAGTAGTTACTGTATATGCCACCTCCGTTTATATTCCATTCATCTAGTGACTCCTACTTAGTGAATATTACTGAATTTACCGATTACTTCATGTATGAATGCAAAATTCTCTCGCAAAATAATAATTTACCCCATACAATATTATATTTCTGTAAAGGTCCAAGTCTGCTCTGCATGAAAACATTATAATTTCTTGTCTAGAGCTACTTTAGAAAAAGTAATCAGGAAAAAATTGACCTCTAAAACTGTAAAAAAAATAATCATATTTTGGGTAATATGAACAATTAACTGTACTCCTAGTGTTATTTCTGAGTGCATTTTGGGGTTTCTTAGGAAATTTCCTTTCAGAAAATGTATAGTTTTGATAGGGTAGGGGGCTAGGGGCCTGGGGGTCTTCCTCAGAAAATATTTGCTCTCAACTGTAACATTGTCCCGCAGAACTGAAGCCCAAAACGGCATATAACGCAAAAGGAGGCGACCTCACAACGCATTCAAGACCTTTAATGATTGATGTTCGGGGCAGGAGAAGGGAATTTCCGAAATGTTTAGTTTTTTGTGTGATGTGAACCCCAACGCACTGGGCGTGCGCCCAGTACGTGCACGTGACAGTCTGTTGTTGTTGTTGTTGCATCCCAGCCAGGTAGCCTGTTTTCCAGCCTTTTTTTAAAGGCAATTGTCGCCTGCGCTGTCGAACAGGATATTACACTTCCAGCACCTGTTTACCAGTGATTTTTTCAGGGGAACGATTCTTTTTTCTTTTGTGAGGCGGGGTGGTGGCATTTGCTAGGTGTAGATGTTTGAGGCGGCGTGCTGTTAGAAATGGGATGTGCAGAATTGCAGATGTAGAGGGGTGGTGGCGAATTGTTTGGGTCTTGGCTTTTGATGTTGAGGGTTGACATGAGCGTTTGTTTTGGGCGTTATTGGGATGTGCCGATGTACATGTAGATGAGTGGTGGTGGAGTTTTGTTGGAGTGTTAATGGTGGGAGGGTCGTACTGGGTACCGACGGTTCGTGTACGGGCTTGAACATCAGGAATCTCCTGCACCTTCGCGGTGGAACCACATTCTTCGTTAGGGCACTGTGTACCTTCAGTACGTTTGCGGATTTCGACCGAGTCATACTGGGTGATTTTCCCACTCTCTGCACTCTTCATTACTAAGTGGATCTCACAACCTGTTTGGGCGTGTATTTCTTTGAGCTGTAGAAAATGACAAAGAAAATTACCTATACATTAAGATATAATACAAATGCAACTTTTTTCTTCACATCACAGACATATTGGGGGGGGGGGGGTGTGCAAGGTGGCTGGCTGTAGCCCCCCCCCCCCCCCAACAAAAACAACAACAAAATCAACAACAGTACCGTATTTGTCGGTGTATTAACCGCATGGTTTTCCCGACGGAATTACCGACGAAAAGGGGGGTGCGGTTTGTACACGGAGATAGGAAAAATTGCATGAAAAAAAAAAATTTTTGATAGTAAAATTCTTGATTTTTAGATGGTCAAAATGTGCCGAGGATAAGTAAAAAACATAATTCTTTTCCAGAGAGTTTTGGTCTATGAAATATAATTCAATTTACTGAAGTCTCTGAAGCACATAAAGGAAATTATGAGCCCCTTCCCCGATCAATCCGTAAGATTTGTTGAGTAATTGAGTTTACCAGAAAATACAACACGGAACACTATACATGGGACTGTAATAAATTCTAGCAGAAAAACGAAGACAAAACAACAAAAATTAATTAAAACGGAGATAAAAAAAACCGTACTTTGATATGTTATTCCTTCTTACAAGTTCAGATTTGGTTAAATCTACCCTTGAAAATTGTTTTCAAGGGTTGAAAATTGTTTTTAGAGATGAAAAATTGCGATCGTATTAAACTTGCAACAATCACAATAGGATGGGCTAACTATTGGGGGCTAACATCAGTCAAGACTGAAGTTAGCCACTCCCGATTCGGGTTTCATGGCTAATTTCAGTCTTGACTGAAGTTAGCCAATCCTATTGTGAGTGTTGCAAGTTTAATACGATCGCAATTTTTCATCTCCAAAAACAATTTTCAACCCTTGAAAAACAATTTTCAAGGGTAGATTTAACCAAATCTGAACTTGTAAGAAGGAATAACATATCAAGGTACAGTTTTTTTATCTCCGTTTTAATTAATTTTTGTTGTTTTGTCTTCGTTTTTCTGCTAGAATTTATTACAGTCCCATGTATAGTGTTCCGTGTTGTATTTTCTGGTAAACTCAATTACCCAACAAATCTTACGGATTGATCGGGGAAGGGGCTCATAATTTCCTTTATATGCTTCAGAGACTTCAGTAAATTGAATTATATTTCATAGACCAAAACTCTCTGAAAAAGAATTATGTTTTTTACTTATCCTCGGCACATTTTGACCATCTAAAAATCAAGAATTTTACTATAATTTTTTGTTTTTCTTCATGGAAAACCCCAAAAGTTAGGGATGCGGTTAATACACCGGAGCGGGTAATACACCGACAAATACGGTAAACAAGCAATCAGACACAAAACAAAACAAAACAAAACACAACAAAAGTGATTATTTGAGATAATCAAATTAATGTGTATAGCATTTTAAAAATACATGTATAATTGTTTTGTAACGTTTTGAATAAAATTGGGTCCCCAACATTTAGTCTTATCTGATACACCTCTGGATATTTCCGCTGTTTCTGAACCGATTTTGATCAAATTAAGTTTAATCTGTCAACAACATTGTGTGTTCTTTCAAATTGTACTCTCACATTTGCATGACCCCACAAATATTTGGTGGAGCGCCCTCTATACCAAACCTGAACTGTCCGTTTAATATTTGACATACACAATTTAACATTTTTGAGGGTTTTAGATATTGGTTATTTTCTTATCTACGTAACTCTTTTTCTTCTTCTCTTCAATGGATAAATGCGGCTTGGAACGTACGATTTTAGGAGGGGGGGGGGGGGGGGGGTTGATGAATGGAAAGATTACAAATAAAAACGTACATTTTTAACAGCATTGTTCTTCCGCGCAGAATACCGATCGAGTCGCTTTTTCCTGTCCGTAATGTAGTACGGCATCCTCTTGCCTGAAAGAAAACAAAAACCAAAAAAAAGAACCCTCAGGACACTCCTTCAAAAGATTGACAAAGTTATGTAAATCCCAACACGACAACACGATCCTAGTTGTATTCTGGCGCTCATGGAACCGTTTTATTTGTATTTAATGGAAACAAATAAGCATGGAAATAAATTTACAAAGGAGGTTTGTAGGAGGTTTGTACAAACCATGGTTTTGTTATGTTGGGATCGGATAATATGATATTGGCAGTAGGAGAGGTACATGAATGAAGCAGCAAGGAGAGACTTGTAATTCCAGAGTCATATGAGAGTATTTATTATCTCCAAACTTTGGAGAATCAAAGTTGTCACATCATTATAAACTTCCACATGTATGTAAAACACGAGATGAAGAGAGAGCCAGCTAGAAAGAGGGTCTTGATCTGATGGTGATCAAAACTCAGCTTCTCTTCAGAAAGCCAAAACATATCGTATTTATGCAGAAGGGTACAAGTATAAAATATGAGGGTACTAGGTAACATTGTGTCAAAGGGACAAAGACATGAATGAGGGCCGTCAAGACAATAGACTACTTGGTCAAGGCCCTAGTTTTATGATCGGGCTTAAACATAATAGAAGTAGCCTTTCCTGGGAATGCGATTAGAATGAATGCACTTGGTGTTAATATGGGGGAGGATTACAAGGATATAAACTTGGTGTTAAGTGCATCTCAAACTAAGTATAAAGATGAGGGTACTTTATAACTAACTGGGTTTTGGGACATTACTATACAACAGTTTGACCATGGTCTACATCTATTAAGTGCTGCTCTTATAAGTTAGTAAAACAATTAATAATTTCTAATGATTTGACTGTTAGAACTTGCTAACCAGCAAATTTCACCATGTGAGAAGACAAACATTTATTTGGTGTAAATGTGTACCATCAACATTGTTAACAAGTAAGGAGATTACATTTCTTTCTCCATCAATTTACAAATGGCACTCCATAGATGTTTGTACACACCTCGTACAAACCTCCTTTGTGAATCCGGGCCCATATGTTCCATGATTTTGCTGCAAGATCAGAGCGATTATATTATGATGTCACATTGAGAGAGATAATATTATATCATCTGACTTAGTAAAATACGCGTCATTGATTGGCTAAACACGGTCACATGATTGGGGTGTCATTTTTGTATGACACATGGCCAGAGAGAGGTATGTCAACCGCCTGTCCTTTATTTACATTCAATTAACATTACACAAAATGTATACCTGTACCGTACCATACCGCTATACCGTACTGTATGATAATCATTCTTCTCGCAGGCACCAAATTCAAACGAAAATCAGCGATTTCCAGTACAGTTTGATCAGAAAATTACCTGATTAACATAATCAAAGGAAACAATTCGCACATATTTCCGATAGAAATGCAGTGATGTTGAGATATTAGTGCGGAGAGAGGCAAATTACGTACGAAAATTGACTGTTTTGTGCACAGGTTATGTACTGTGTGTTGTGTTATGTTGCGTGATGTGTGTGTGTCTGTGTGTGTGAGTGAGTGAAAAGCCCAACGTCCACGAAACGGATTATGATTTCAATTTGTTTTAGTTTAAAGGGATCTAGTAACTTTGCAAAAAGTGATGAGTGGTTGATACAATATATATTATTGTTATCGTATATGTCCACTAGGTGTTGTGTAAAATTTTCAAGTTAAATGGACTTTATATATGGCCAAGTAATGAGCAAAAATGCAAAGTGACATTCACCAACTCATTGCACTCACTTTGTACACGGTTCTGACGATCCGTTGGATAATTTGACATCTGAACACTTCAATCGTAAATATCTTTCTAACGAAAGGGAAATTTGAAAAACCAAAACCAGTTCCATGCTTTTTTTGTTGATAAAAATACAACAAGGTATGAGGGAACTGCTAGAATTTCAATTGGATTTTGAGGATTTGGACAATGTTACTATTAAAGTCCCTTTAAACAATCAGATGATATAACAGTTGTTAACTTTGTTGTCGGGAAAATCATGCAATGTTCCAATCCTCAGGATTTTAAATGCTATTTCGTGAAGAAAATAAGTCCAGAGACATATATTATCTTCCCTCGATAGCATTTAAAACCCTCGGAGTTGAACATTCCGTGATATCACCTCCACCACCAGTTAACAACTGTATAATGACGTCACAATGACTTTTCAACATATCACGTTGGAAAGCCAGGCTAAATGTGTTACTTTTTTACATAAATTAAAAAGTCGTTGGGCTGGGCACATCATGCAATCATGCCTCATGGAATGTTCCCTCCATCACCAGTTAATATATTTTTTACAAAGAATGGAGGTTATATTATAATTCAAAATAAAAGAAACTAAGTCTATGACACGCTGCTCCCTCACATCAACTGTAATTAGAATTATGAATTGTTTTACGTACCGACAGTATGTTTGCAGATTTCGACCGAGTCATACTGGGTGATTTTCCCACTCTCTGCACTCTTCATTACTAAGTGGATCTCACAACCTGTTTGGGCGTGTATTTCTTTGAGCTGTAGAAAATGACAATGAAAATTACAATGAAAATGACCTAACATTATTATATAAAACGAATGCAACTTTATTCTTCATATCACAGACATATGATATGGTGGGGGGGGGGGGAGTGCAAGGGGGCTGGCTGTAGCCCCCCCCCCCCCCCCCCTACAAAAAACAACAACAGCAAACAAGCAAACAGACACAAAACAAAACAAAAGTAATTATTTAATCGTGAAAAAATACATGTATAATTGTTTTTGTAACGTTTTGAATAAAATTGGGTCCCCAACATTTAGTCTTATCTGATACACCTCTGGATATTTCTGCTGTTTCTGAACCGATTTTGATCAAATTAAGTTTAATCTGTCAACAACATTGTGTGTTCTTTCAAATTGTACTCTCAGATTTGCATGACCCCACAAATATTTGGTGGAGCGCCCTCTATACCAAACCTGAACTGTCCGTTTAACATTTGACATACACAATTTAACATTGTTGAGGGTTTTATATATTGGTTATTTTCTTATCTACGTAACTCTTTTTCTTCTTCTCCTCAATGGATAAATGCGGCTTGGAACGTACGATTAGAGGATGAATGAAAAGATTACAAATAAAAACATACATTTTTTACAGCATTGTTCTTCCGCGCAGAATACCGATCAATTCGCTTTTTCCTGTCCGTAATGTATGTCATCCTCTTGCCTGAAAGAAAACAAAAACAAAAAAAGAACCCTTAGGACACCCCTTCAAAAGATTGACAAAGTTATACCTCTTGTAAATCCCAACACGACATCATGTTTCGATCGTAGTTGCATTCTGTCAATTTACCATTGTTTATGTCTGTAAGGTAATCAATAATACTTTATATTTCATTCAAACTGTAATTTGTTTCTGTTCTATGTGTAATTGTGTATACTTTTCGAGCATGGTGAAGTTATGTACCTATTAGTTTGTATCGTAATGGTGCAGGTTTTAGTTACTAAAGTTAAGTTTGACCAATACTCAACTATCCCTTTAATTTCTTATTCATAAACATAGAACAGACAAAAATACAGTTTGAATGAAATATATTCAAGTATTATTGATTAAATACAGACATAAACAATTGTAAATTGACTCGTTGATTCATTTCATTTTATTTTCAACATAATCACATGATACAGAATAATTATAAAAATGATAAAGAAAGACGTACACTTCTTGAATATTAAACACAAACATGTATAATGAACAAATTGTAACATAATTAGTCAAGATAAATAGTTAATAAAAAAAAAGACATTCTACTCACTGATCATGTCTCCTTCCCCCCTTTCCACATACACACTTGTACATACACACTTGTACACACACATGTACACACACACACACACACGCGCGCACGCACGCGCGCACACGCACACGCACACGCACACGCACACGCACACGCACACGCACACGCTCACGCACACGCACACGCACACACACACACACACATACTTGTAAGCACCGGCAAACGGGGACTCTTTACTCTTTACCTGGAAAATGGGGACTCGCGAAAAACAAAGGATAGGGGGGTTCCTCATGCAGCTAATGCACATCTAGGCCAGGGGGAGGGGGGTATCCAGGTAATATCACATGAGGGCGGTATAGTAGTTTTCTTGCCGATCACGACACACGCACGATGTAAACCACACACTCCGATACACACAAAAATTTCACATTTACATTCGAATCGGGGATGAGCTTCAGCACGGGCAGCAGTTCAATTAGTTACATTCTAAACGTGGACAAGCAGTGCTTTCTAATTGTAATTCTAACCGCGGACGTCCGCAGTTGGGGTGTGTCCGCGATTAGATGGTGTTTTGTCACATGTATGTCCCCGATTTGGGGGTGTTTACAAACACACACACACACACACACACACACACACACACACACACACACACACACACACACACACGCACACTTAGCAGGCAAGAATACCCCATCCCCACCAAAGTACGCACATACATACGCACACGAACACACCTACATGTACCTACCTGTTTGGCTGTTTTTGTCCTCTTCAATTTGACAGGATAAATCAGATGATGACGTCGTAAAAATCAATCAGTACCAGGGGACCATTTACCTCATTTGTGCCCAAGTAAGGCCATAAACACATTAAATTTGAGGATGCCAGAGCCAAACTTGCATATTCGGAAGGTGGCCCAGCTGATGAGTAAAGCTGTTAGCTTCAACGCAGCGATAGCGATCATACATACCAATCACGAAAGTCTTGTGTTTTCAGCACTCTAATGAAAATTAGACATTATAATTTTTATTCAAACTGCATAGTAGAGTAAAATTGTACGTGCTTTCCAATGAACTATGTTATAAAATGTGGTTCAAGCATTTAGGAGAGCTCTACAGACTATTATCAGAATACAGCCTGCAAATATGCAGGTTGACCTACATGGGTTGTACATGTAGTAAATTTAGGCAGTTTTTACGACTCATGACCTAGTACCTGCAAATTTGCAGGTTCGTGCATTTGTGCAGGTACATGTAAGTGTGTGTTTAGGTACTTGCTCCCCCACTGTTTATGTGATCCACAACTCGTATACTGTATTTATTAACTCCAAAACTTTGGAGTAATACATGTAAGTCAGTCACATGTTATCTACAAAGATGAGGAGAGCTAAATATATCAGTCTTAGCTCGATGGTCAAACTCCTCCTTTTTTTTGAGGGGTGAACATACGAATATAAACTGGGTTCCAAAAGAAACTTATCACTTCTTCAGAGCGACACACATTAAAATCTAAAGCATAAAAATTAATCATAATTGGTCATAGATTTGCTATAATATTCCTCAGCATGCACATCTAAACGAAATTATGTTTGATTTAGTCAACAAAGAATAAAATAAGGTGAAATTGCAAGAGGTAATTTTTCAAAAATCACAGAAACTGCTCGCCTACCGTGCACGGAGCTCGGTACGGACAATAGCCAGCCTGGTTGTTACATAACCCGTCTTTGATGTTGAATGAATAGCTATTGAAAGTTCTGAATAGACCGCCTTTCGTGGAGGTTCGCAGCGAGCAGTTTCTGTGATTTTTGTAAAGTGACCTGTAGCGATTCCATCGCATTTTTCTCTTTTTTGGCAAAAGCAACCTTTCAATTTTTCAGATATGCTTCATAAGGAGAATGATAGCTTATCTTTGTCTAAATATGATTCAATCTGATGCTTTGGATTTTAGTGAGCGTCGCTCTGAAGAAGTGATAAGTTTCTTTTGGAACCCAGTTTATATCAAGTCCATTATCAAAGGTGGTCTTTACTCTTGGGAATCGTTTGGGTAAGGGATCTAGTAAGTTCTTGGTAATCAAACAAGGGAGCTTTCTTTTAGGGGGAGACGGGAAGTCTAGTTTTAAAGACATAAATCATTAGGTGTTTACTTGACTGAGATTTAAGGATAGAGTTACTAAACAATGGAGGGTCTTATATACATGTATATCTGAAGTCGGGAGGGCTATTATTAAGTTTTACCTGCAAGTGTCTGTATATGTCTGTATATGTAAGAGTCTGTTCACCTTTACTCTTGTTCCTTTGTTGAATTGACAATAAAGTGATATCAAATCATAGGGTTGATAACTTTCCAACCCTGCATCTGTTTGTAACCAAACTTGATTGGTAGGTGCCCTATATTGGCCTCCATAATATTCTGGGGTCAAATGTCACATTAGTAGGTCAAAGGTCAAATGAGGTCCAATGTGAAGTTTTACCTGCAAGTGTCTATTAGGGTTGATAACTTTCCAACCGTGCATCTGTTTTTTTAACCAAACTTGATTGGTAGGTGCCCTATATTGGCCTCCATGATATTCTGGGGTCAAAGGTCACAAAGTAGATCAAAGGTCAAATGAGGTCCAGTGTGAAATTTTACCCGCAAGTGTGTATTAGGGTTGATAACTTTCCAACCGTGCATCTGTTTGTAACCTAACTTGATTGGTAGGTGCCCTATATTGGCCTCCATGATATTCTGGGGTCAAAGGTCAAAATAATGAGGTCCAATGTGAAGCTTTACCTGCAAGTGTCTATTAGGGTTGATAACTTTCCAACCCTGCATTTGTTTGTAACCAAACTTGATTGGTAGGTGCCCTATATTGGCCTCCATAATATTCTGGGGTCAAATGTCACATTAGTAGGTCAAAGGTCAAATGTTGCATGATTGTGCGCAAGTGGGTGAGACTCTTTATGGCTATCGCCTTGTTTTAATGTTGCTGATCGTATCTCTGAATTTCTAACTTTTGGATTGTCCCTTTTCACGTTTCAGATATGGCCCGGTTTTCTTTTATTTAGTTTCAAATTGTTGCATTGCATTTTATATATATGATAATTGGAAGGCGGGTAAATACGTGCAATAGATTCCTAACAAATAACTCGATTCCGTGCAGTAGAGACATACAGTACAGTACTTACTGAAGCATGCAGTTCGAAGAATTAAACCAATCCTTGCCGATCATATCTCTAAATTTCCAATTTGGATATTCTCTTCTTCACCTTCCAGATATGCCCCAGTTTTCATTTATTTAGATTAGGAGTGCTGCATCGCAAGTAAGAAGCAGGATGTCTGTACGAGAGATTCCCAACAAGAGACTGGATTCTGTGCGGTTCAGTACGTACAGCACAGAAGACCTGAAGCATTTGAGCGTGAAGGAGTTGACCAACCCAAGATCTTTTGATAACCTGGGGCACCCCACACTTGGAGGCCTGTACGATCCAGCTCTAGGTCAGTATACATATTGATTTTAATTCAATTTTTGTTTTGAAGACAAGTGGAATTTTAATTTCATCATTCATAAATCATTATCTCATTTTCATTTACAAAAATCTTTCTAATATTGAAGTTGTAAACTTCAAAGTTGTAAAAGTTATTAATTCAACAGACAGTACTCATTACAATCTGAATCTTGTTTTCTGTTCTCCGTTTTTTTTAAACAGCTAGAGCTAATGTTTCCATTGTAACTTTTATGTCACCATGCTTGTCGGCTGAGCTCAACACTAGCACTTGCCCTATTGCCCGGGGCAACTAAAATTTGATGTGGGGCAAGTGAAATTTCATAACTGGCCTAGTCTGGTTGCCCGAATAGGCAACTGAATTATCTGTCAACTATGAGAAAATAATGTAATTCCTTTCTAATCTAGAAGTAAGTAAGATTAGAAAAGTTATGATTTGACTTGCCCGAACGGGCCAGAAGCGCAAACAGTTAAAGGGCATCAAGCGTGGGGATGCTACATAGCGGGTCGCCATTTTGAACTGGGTTAGTTTGCGCGCACCGCATGACACTGAGCTAACGTGCATTACGCACCGTGCGCAACGCGTATGCAAGATGGCGCCGCGCATCTCATTTGACGAATCTGAACTACCTTTAAGTGTGGAGGCTTGTTGTACTTGTAGGCATCAAATGAAAGCTTGCGATAAGGCTTTTCTCATGGCTTGAAAATCTTAATATGTTTTTTTCTGACAAGTGCAGGGTTTTATCCAGTCACAAATTAGGATGAAGGATATTGACTTTATGTTGACTTGTGTTCTGTTATGATCTTCAGGCCCCAGCAATCGTGATGAGCTATGTGGAACATGCAGCTTGAGTCAGATGCATTGTCCTGGGCACATGGGTCATGTGACCTTGCCACTTCCTGTCTTCAATCCACTCTTCTTCCCTCTGGTTCGACAGGTGAGCCCCCCCCCCTCCTCCCCCTCCTCCTCCAATAATTGGCCCAAAACGATACGAATCATAAGGGGAAAATCTGTGTAAAAATAAAGAAATACATAAGGGCCTCATTGCAGAAAGAGATGCATACGATTGTAAGTCAGGTCATGTGACTAAATGTGCAAATCTGATTGGTTGAAATGCACAATTTTTCTGACAAGTTTACATTTAATTGTAACTTACAATTGATTGTATCTTTTTTTAAATTGGGGCCAAGGCGTGCTCCCCAAACCATTTGACATTGTGCCTTCCCAATCAGCCTGGAAATTACTGGATCGATTCCCTATCAGTTAGAAATTAGAAGATTAAATGAATGCCTCAGGACTTCGACGGAGTGGTCTGAGGCATTATGAATTGTTTGTCAATACGGTTGGTACATCCATACTGTTGTCACATTGATGATACCTGTATGCAACTTGAAACGCTAATGATCAATTGGATCTGGTCAAAGGTATAATTGTTGGGAAAAAAATCATGTTATTGTGATATATTTGTTAAGGAGTAGTTCCAGTCCAGATTTAGTCATTTTCGAACAGAATAGGTAGAATGAGAGGCATAATTAGTGAAAATTTGATCAAAATCGTCAAGAAACATAATAGTTAGACATATTTGAACGTCATTTAGTAATGAGCGACCATTTAAAAATTGCCACCAAATGCAACATCATCGACGAGCAACTCGCCATGCCTTCTGTTTCTCATTTTCAATGCTAAAATAAATTTCCCTCTGCTTGTTTTCATGACTTCAAAGGGGAACATTGGTGGGCCAACTACTTTGGAATGTGAGAGCTCATAAAATTGTTTTAATTTTGTGTAAAATCTTCATGTAAAAGTCAAAATGGCTACAGCTCGCAAGTGATGTCACGATCGATAGCAAACCACAAAATCACAATCACTGTCTTTAACCGGTACCCTACTAGATTTTGCAATCCCTGAAGAGTTCACACAGGGCCCATCAGGTTCCCGTAAGAAATGGGTTAAGTTTAGCCAGTGCTCGAAATTAGCATAGGCACGCTGGCCCTGGGCCACTAAAAATTAGCTACGGGCCACCAAATTTCATTGATCCTAAATTTTACAGGCCCGTTTGGGCAACTAATCTAATTTGTTATGTATTTCTTTGTTTGGGGCCACCAGATTTATGTTTCGGGCCACTCAAAGTTAAACAATCTTGTTTTTACTTGTCTGACTGGGCCACGAGGCAAAAAGGTTAACTTCTAGCACTGGTTTAGCACCTATTGTATATTAAACACCCACTTTGTTTTGTCCCTCACAACAGCTACTGTTTGGAAGCTGTCTCAAGTGCCACCACCTCTTTGCTCCTCGATGGACCCTACGCCTGGTGACCCAGCAGCTCCGTTGCCTGGAGAACGGCCTCCTCGGCAGCGTGGGCGATCTGACTGAGCTGGCCAATCAGGTGGTAGCCGAGAGCAGCGGCGGGGAGACGCTGGCCGATGAGGTAGAGGAGAGACTCAAGGTCTACATGAGGGATGTTATGTCAGGTAAGTCTCTTTTTTTACTTGTCTGGGTGAACCTGGTGGGCTCTGTATTATTTATATGGTGATTGCACAATCTAGTGGGGGACAGGTTAACATGGATGTAGAGACAAAGGCCCGTATTCACAAAGGAGGTTTGTACAAACCCCGGTTCAAACCGCGGTTTACATCTATGGAATGCCAATTGTAAACTGATGGAGAGAGAATGTGTACCATCAACATTGTTAACAAGTAAGGAATTTACATTCTCTCTCCATCAGTTTACAATTGGCATTCTATAGATGTAAACCGCGGTTTGAACCGGGGTTTGTACAAACCTCCTTTGTGAATACGGGCCTGGGAGTTTAGCTTGTTTACAGTTACATCTATTTATTGGTATGGCCCATTAGTAAGTAATTAGTTTAATTGTAATTCAAATTTGGAGCTTCATCAACTGTACCAAAAATATTCATGAGTGGCTTATGACTGAAAATGGTATATTAACCCCAAACTCTGCAGTTTTATTATCTTCAGTTTACTGTTTCATCAATGCTTATGTCTATCATAAAGGTCCATTGTGTGAAAAAAAAGTAATTAACCACAAATGGGAAAATTAAATTAAGTTTTCCACTAAGAAATGTTAAACGTCATACAAACAGTTGAATTTCATTTTGAATGCAGCTTGTGCTAGATAACAAAATAATGTATATCATTAAAATGAATTTTGAAGATTATGTCTTTGGTCCTTGGTGATATGCTACAGGAGACAAGAAGCCTGACAAGCTATCCCAGCATTCACGGCACATCGAGGAGAGTCGGCGCCGTGTCATCCAGGACTTTCTCCGTAATCACGTTGCGTCCCGCGGCAGGAAGTGTCGGCTTTGCAGTACGGGGGTGCGCGAGATCCGGGCCCAGCACAACAGTGTGATCCTGACGAAGGCGCTCAGCGAGGACGGACAAGGGGGGCTGCAGACGGTGTTCCTCTCACCGAACGAGGCCAGGAATCATCTCAGAGGACTCATGGAGAATGATGGTAAATATTGCTACAAATACATTTTGCCTACAAACTTCGTGAGTTGCAAAAATATGTTGCCCCGTTATATAAAACAAAAGTAATATTAAGCAGAACGGCATGATATTAGCAACATCAAAGATGGACTGCAGACAGTGTTCCTCTCACCTAACGAGACCAGGAATCATCTCAGAGAACTCATGGAGAACGATGGTAAATATATTTAAAATACAGTCAAACCTACTCTAGTGACCACCTGTAAATAAAGATCACTAATCTTGACTCCCTTCAATGCAGTTTACATACATGTAAATGATCCTGTCTATAGAGACCACTAGCTGATAAAGACCACCAATTCACATGGCTCGACGCTATCACTTGCCCTATTGCCCAGGGCAAGTACAAATTGATGTCGGGGCAAGTAACATTTTATATTATTTTTTTTAATAATCCTCTCTGCTTGCTGGTAATGATAAAAATGTTTACCCAGAGCCTGTTTAGCTCATCCGGCCCGAAGGGCCCGATGAGCTTATGCCATGGCGTGGCGTCCGTCGTCCGTCCGTCCGTCCGTCCGTCCGTCCTTCCGTCCGTCCTTCCGTCCTTCCGTCCGTCCGTCCGTCCACAATTTTCAAAATGCTTCTTCTTCGTTATTTTTCAACCGATTTTGATTCTGATTGTTTCATAAGATAGGGCTAGGAGGGGGATTTAAAACTTCTACACAGAATCGTGAAATTCATTATATATGCTAATTTATGCAAATTTATTCGAAATCACAAAAAATGCTTCTTCTCCTTCATTTCTTGACCGATTTTGATTTGGTTTGCTTTATCTGGTAGAGCTAACTTTGGTACACTAAACTTCTACACAGAATTTTGAAATTTTTCTCCATTAATTAATTATGGTAATTTATGCAAATTTATTCCAAAAATCACAAAAAATGCTTCTTCTCCTTCATTTCTCGACCGATTTTGATTTGGTTTGTTTTATCTGGTAGAGCTAACTTTGGTACACTAAACTTGTACACAGAATTTTGAAATTTTTCTCCATTAATTAATTATGGTAATTTTGTATTTATTTATTAATTTATTTATTTATTTATTTTTATTATTTATTTATTTATTTATTTATTATTATTATTATTATTTTTTTTAATTTTTGTTTTTAAATTTATTTATTTATTTATTTTTTATTTTTATTTTTTTTTGTTATTTATTTTTTTCCCATGTCCCTTCTGGGGCGTCAAATTTATATTTTGTTCACTCTAATTTTTTTTAAATTAATTTTTATGTCCCTTCCAGGGCATCACATTTTTATTTTTTGAACAGTTGAAAAGTGTACCACATGAAATTTGCGATATTTGATGTTGCGAGATGGCGGATGAGCGCTACGTCATTGACGTTCTGGTTTAGTATGTGTTATGCTAAATGGAATCCTCTTACTCCAGATTCTTATTAAATATATAGGGTTTAAAAATCTCACCACAGAATGCACCAGATTGCACGATTCTGAAACTCAAAATTGAAAAATCTCCCTACCGTGGGAGGGGGGACTCCCACACCCTTCCTCCGCTCCGTTGCTTCGCTCCCTCGTTTGGTCGCTTCGCTCCCTCGCAGTAGTTCTCGAAAGTTTTTCAGTGTTTTTTTATGAACAGTACTTTTCATGCCTGCACACTGTATTTCTTTCTGCCAGGTCATGTCCTGGGCCATATCTTTGGAGTGCTCAACATCCCCACTGACCACCCAGTGACCAATGGAGAGAAACCAGTGTCAGCCATCGACCAGTTCTTCCTAGAGGTTCTCCCAGTCATCCCAACCAAGTTCCGACCGGTAAGTTTTGTTTTTCCCTTCCTAGTTCCTAGTTGGATTAAAACATATTCATGAGCAAAAAAATGCAAATATTTGAGACTTTCAATACAAACTACAAGAACTTGAAGTCTCCTTGATAATAATAAATAATTTATGATTTTCGTCAAAATATTATGCCTTTTAAAGGACTGTTCCAACAATTTTACAACGAAACAGACGGCGTTCCATAATTTTTAGTCCAACTTGGAATCTAAGTTTAGCTAAGTTCAACTTAGAATCTTTGTGAAACACCCACCAGGTCCTAGCCTCTTGTATTTGTTTTTGTCCTGACAAAGTGATTTCCATGGTTGTTATAAAGAGGTTCCATTGTAATTGTTTTCTATTGGCAATAGAAACAAATTGGCCCAAATTCTTATCAGTGGCTCAACTTGAGCGTGGCCTAAAACGACAAAGACTACCAGTAACACTTTGCACCAGCAGACCTATTGTGTCTTGTAGCTATGGTCCCCGGAGATATTCGAATGGTTTCCTTTCATTATCCAGTCAATCCCTTGAGTTCTGATTATAGGTATCAGGACAATGGGCCCTTTGAAATTCAGACATAGTATAACAGGTCACCAGCAATACAATGTCCAGGATGATCCAGGATGCAATTTGGCTGATGACAGACTATACTATGACTGAATTTTAAAGGGCCCATTGTCCTGATGCCTGTAATCAGAACTTAAGGGATTGACTGGATAATGAAAGGAAACCATTAGAATATCTCTGGGGACCATAGCATTGAGACAATAGATCTGCTGGTGCAAAGTGGGTTAACTGGTTACCGGTAGTCTTTGTCTATTTAGGCCAGGCTCAAGTTGAGCCACTGATGAGAATTCGGGCAATTTTGTTTAGTAAGGAGAGTAATTATAAAATATATATAGAACTGTTAATTTCTGTTTCATTCACATGCTAGTGTTAAATCAGCGTCAAGTAAACTGCAGGATAATATTTGTTTCTAATGAAAGCTTTATAAACTATCCAGTAAAACTATTCATTTCCAATCAAATACAAAACATATAGTCCTCTCAAATAATCTTTACATCACCATAACCATGATTATTATCAACATCACCACCATCAACATCTCTGTCATCATCAGCATCATTATTGTCATCATCATCATCATTATTATCATCATCACCATCATAATCACATCACCCTCCTCCTCATCATCCTCATCATCCTCATCATCAGCATCATCCTCATCATCCTCATCATCCCCATCATTATCATCATCATCATCATCATCATCATCATCATCATCATCATCATCATCATCATCATCATCATCATCATCATCATCATCATCATCATCACGATCCTCATCATACTCATCATCATCATCACTCTCCTCATTACTTGGAATGTGCTTTTTTCAATTCCAGGTATCCACCATGGGAGAGAAGAGCTTTGAGAACCCCCAGACTGGTAACCTTTGTAAGGTGTTGACCGACAGTTACCTCCTGCGGCTCATACTAAGGGTGATGGGGCAGGGCACCGGTCTGGACCTGGGGGCTTCCCCTGATATCAAGACCGAGCCAGGTGTACAGGAATCAGATGTCAATCAGGCAGCCGCGGCTGACAAGGAAAATGTTGACCAGGTACACATCAGGGCCCCGTTTCATAAAACTTTCTTTTCCAAATGTTGTAAATGTTTAATTATTGTAACAACCATGTCAGCAGCCGATCAGCATGGAGCATATTATGGCGGTTGCCATGGTAGTTACAATAATTGGACACATACAACAATTGGAAAAGTTTTTAAGAAACAGGCCCCCGAACATGATTTTTATTTAGTCTTCAAAGATTGGCAAGCTAATGATTGGATGCTAATAATGAGAAAATAATAATAATACAGTCAAACCTGTCTATAAGACCACCCAAGGGAGACAGAAAAGGTGGTCTTTATCAGCAGGTGGTCTCTATAGACAGGTTCCTTTACATGGAAACTGCATTCAAGGGAGTCAAGATTAGTGGTTGCTATAGCAGGTTTGACTGTTCAGGTTTTGGTTTTTATGCCTCCGCCAACGAAGTGGCCGGAGGCATTATGTTTTCGGGTTGTCCGTCCGTCCGTCCGTCCGTCCGTACGTCCGTCCGTACGTCCGTCCGTACGTCCGTCCGTACGTCCGTCCGTACGTCCCGTTTTCGTTCTCGCGATATCTCAAGAACCAGTTGACGGATCAATTTCAAACTTGGTATGAGTGTACATATTGGGGTGACAATGATCTGATTAGATTTTAGGGGTCATGAAGTCAAAGGTCAAGGTCACAGGACTCAATATATATGCAAAAATGCCTCGTTCTCGCGATATCTCAAGAACTGGTTGACGGATCAAATTCAAACTTGGTATTAGTGTAGATATTGGGGTGGCAATGATCTGATTAGATTTTAGGGGTCATGAGGTCAAAGGTCAAGGTCACAGGACTCGATATATATGCAAAAATGCCTCGTTCTTGCGATATCTCAAGAACCGGTTGACGGATCAATTACATACTAGGTATGAGTGTACATATCGGGGTGCCACTGATCTGATTAGATTTGGGGGGTCATGAGGTCAAAGGTCAAGGTCACATGACTCAATATGTATGCGAAAATGGCTTGTAAAATTGCCAAATTTCAAGAACTGAATGTCAGATTTCAATCAAACTCGGTACCTGTATCATAAAGAGTCAACGTAGCCATAAAATGTTGGGGTCATGAGGTTGAGGTCAAGGTCACGGGACTCATTATACATGCAAAAAAGCTTGTAATACCAAAATCTCAAGAACTTAATGTCAGATTTCAATCAAACTTGGTACCTGACTGTTTTTTAGGGAACCATCAAAGATTGGGATCATATGGTCAAGGTCACAGGACTCAAAATATAAGAAAAATTAAATCAGTGCATGTTAATTTGGGCATATTAAAATCGCGTGATAGCGGAGGCATAATTTTCGATTGCGCGCAATCGAAGATCCATCTAGTCTTAACTTCTCTTTCGTTATTAAGGTATTTATGAATGAAATGTTTGAAGTTGAAAGTCTCCCTTGGAGAGTTTCAACTGTGTACAAAGATTATGCAATGAGTTAGCAAATATCACTTTGCTTTTTTTAATTTTTTTATGTAACATCCATTAAACATGGAATTTTCAAACATCACTGTGTGGACATATCGGATCACAGAAATACATAATTTATCAACCTTTTATTAGCTTTAATTTGCATACCGTAGAACACCATCGTCAAGCACCCCCCAAGCACCTATACGCATATTGCTTTTAAAGACGTTTCCATGAGATTCACCTCCATTATTATCCTCCTGAATATTCCTCACCATTATTTGCATTCTTGATTAAAGTTTACCGTTTGGACAGAGAGCGGGCGCTCTATAAAAGCAAGATGCATATAGGTGCTTGGGGGTGCTTGACGATGGTGTTCTACGGTATGTCAACAAAGTTACTTGATCTCTTTAATAATCCTACTGACCATGTTATTTGCTTACACAGAGTCTTTTGAGCTCAGTGCCTGGCAAGACCTTACCAGAGAAGCTGCAGAATGCTTGGACCCAGCTCCAGACCCACGTCAACTGCGTCATAGATAGCGATCTGGACAAGATATCTACTGACAAACAACCGGGAATCAAACAGGTATATAATATTTGAATGCAACTTATTTTTGTTAATGATTTACAATGTGTATGAAGAAAATCATCTTATCGTGGATTCCATTGAACAACCAATCTGTCAAAGACGGCGATCTAGGAATTAAACAGGTAACATTGAATACATGAATTCACTTACCTTTGATTGCAATAATATGGAAATTGTAATTCTGTGATTTCTGCACATTAGTTCAATGCATAGTGATTATAGGAGAAAAAAACCATGAACATTGTGTTGTTTGTTGCACACTTGCAATGTCTTTTATACATTATCCTTAACATGTTATTTATGAACCATGAGGTATTATATTCATGTAGTGTGCTTCTTCGAAAATTAGGAATAAGGTTAAACCAATTGGAGATGATTTCACTTTGATGTAGTGCTGTCAGAAACTGTATCACAAGATATTTCCAGCTATATCCTCAAATGTTAATTGCTCAAAAAGTAACGTTTCAATTCCTTAATTCTGTCTCAACCAGCTGCTTGAACGGAAAGAAGGGCTGTTCCGCAAGCACATGATGGGCAAGCGTGTCAACTACGCAGCTCGCTCGGTCATCTCCCCCGATCCGTACATCAACACGGACGAGATCGGTATCCCAGAAGTCATAGCGAAGAGGCTGACGTATCCGCAGCCCGTCACGGACTGGAACGCTCAGGAGCTGAGGCAGATGGTCATGAATGGACCTGACGTACATCCAGGGTGAGAATGGAGATATTAGCTTTATATTTAAGAGAACTGAACCCGAAAAACTACTTAATGCATGATTGTAAAGTTTGTTTAGTTAGAAATTAAAACAGAACGTAAACAAAAAGAATAAAGGAGGAGCTGACATTATATTGCTCAGGAGCTGAAGCAGAGAGTGATGAATGGGCCTGATATACACCCAGGGTGAGACAAGAGAATGGAGAAATTAGCTTAATATTTGTGACTGGATATAACAAAACCCCGCACTTGTCGGCAATTCATGTTATGATGAAATTTTACATTCACATAATGGATGTAAAAGACTTATGTTTGTAAAAATTGAAACAGGCAGATATTTCCAATTATTGACCACTTTTTTTTTGTAACAGAGCATCAAATGAAAGTTTTGGATGAGGCCTTTCTAATGGCTGGAAAATCTACATTTTTATGTTTACCGACAAGTGCAGGGTTTTGCTATATCCAGTCAAATTTAGAGAACTAAAGCTGAAGACTTCCCAATGTATGTGTAGTTATACAAAAAGAATCAATAAAGGAGGGGCTGAATTAATGATCAATGCTTATCTCATTAAATAATGTCACGTAATAAACATGTGATTGAATGAGATAACGATTGGTTGGTAATATGGATTTACGTGTAGGTTGTACAGCGTTCATGGCTTACTATGGTCAAAAGACGTGCCACAGACAGACGGAGATAATTTATGTAGATTCTTTCATCTTGCTCCCACAGCGCCCTCCTGGTGGAGAACGAAGACGGGTCTCAGGTGAGACTGAGGGCAGACAACCAGGCACAGCGAGAGTCTGTCGCTAAGCGACTCCTCACCCCTAGCAACATACGCAACCAGATCTTGGGTTCAAAAAAGGTACCATGAAATTGAGTTCGATTTTCATATTATGATTTGTTAAATAGTGCAAACATCATCTTGCACATTATTTCCTTAAATTGTTACCGCGTCATCAAAGAATGTATATATGTGACCGGCTATAGCAAAACCCGGTCGGTAAAAATCAAAATGTAGATTTTCATACCATTACAAAGGCCTTATCACAAACTTTCATTTGATCCTTTGTTCTAACTAATTGGTCAATAATTGGCGAAGATATGATTGTTTCAATTTTACAATCGTAGGTCTTTTACACACATTGTGTGAACTTAAAATGCCCATTTCTTCAAAACATGAATTACCGACAAGTGCCGGGGTTTTGCTATAGCCGGTCACATACTGTATATGTGGACATTTTAAAAAGTAGACAAATTTGTTTTTACAATCATGAAATTTCTAACTCTGACAAATTGAACCATGCACAAGAGTCTATTGATAAGTGACTCCTTACCCCTACCAACCTGCACAACCAGACCATGGTCTCCATGCAGATTTGTGAAAATAATGATGATAATGATGAAATATGGGATTATTTATTCACAACTTATTCACAGATCACATTCTCGAGGTGTTGTAGTGTTATTACTTTACTCATGGTATTAAAGGGACATTCCCTCTTTTGCAAGCCAAATTTCAAAAGTTGCGAGGTTATTGTCTTATATGAAAGAAAATGTCATTTAATAGCATGCCTGAACAAAATTAGGGCTTGAAATCTCTTTTTCGTGGAGTTATAGACCTAAAACTAATAAACCGTCGTACAACAAACAATTGTGCATTATACGTATATTCACCCAGTAAGGAAGTTCGTACAAGGATTCCACGAAGTACCACAACGCTATGCGTGACCCCTACGTGACCCGCGCTAGCTACGTGACCCGCGCACACATAAGAATAGCATGACCGCACACTAGGCAAAATAACCAAATCTCGCTTAAACTGACTACATGTAATTACATATTCTTCATTTTTGAGATTTTTTTACGTGACATACCTTTACAAATGTCGGCTTCACAATACCTTTACAAGAATAAGTACAATATTGTTGTAATATTATGCTAAATCAGTAAAACTCTTTTATTGACCGATATATAGTCTGATGGAGGGACGCATTCGTTTTTCATTCATAGAATCCAAATTATAGGGCTGTTCGATCTGTTTTTTTTTGTGCGTTTCATTCATCCCCATCCGTCAACTAGAATCTGTTCAGACGTTTTGTAAAAAAGAAAAACTTTTTTTTTTTTTTTTTTTTTTTTTTTAGCAATGCTCATTAAATATGCAAAATACTAAATTCATGAATAACTTTTTTGTTGAGAAAAATGTATAACCACTGTTTAGAAAATTGAATATTAAATGAGTGCTGCTACTCATGAATATCTGAATATTCAATTAGTAGCAGTGTTACTGATTAAAAACTTGCATTTTGTTTTGCTAACCACTATAATTTATGTAGGAAAAAGGTATATTTTGATAAATGTTCCCCCTTATATCAAGCTCTTGTCATGCCCTAGACAAGTTTAATATGCATTAAACCGGGTGTCCCAAAACAAAATTTCTAAAAAAAAAAAATTTTTTTTTTTTGGGCTGTACCTGTGTATATCCACTTTGAAAATTTTCCGATGGAAAAAAAGTGCGTCTTATACACGGAGTTTTACGGTAGTCAGTTTAAGCGATGTTTGGGTATTTTGCTTGGTAAACGCTCACTCATTAGTACTTATGCGCGGGTTACGTAGCTAGCGCGGGTCACGTAGAGGTCATGCATACCGATCTGGCACTCCGTGAAATCTGTGTACGTACTTACTCACCGGCCGAAAATACGTATGTACCCATTAAACCGACGTCCCTCAGTTTAATCCGTTTTAGGTCTATAACTCCACGAAAAAGAGATTTCAAGCCCTAATTTTTTCAGGCATGCTATTAAATGACATCTCCTTTCATATAAGACAATAACCTCGCAACTTTTTAATTTTGACTTGCAAAAGAGGATCTCTCCCTTTAACACGGATACCCAATTATACACCAAGATTTTGAGAAGCATTAAATGTGCACCTGTAAACTGTCAGATATTGCCCAAAATGTTTGTATACCAAACTCATTGTAAGATATGTCCGAATGATGTGTGAAAGTGAAATTAAACACTGTTTTCCTGGCTAAAAAAGCAAAAATTTGCGTCGGCTTTTACAACTAATTACAGTATAACGTTTATGACAGTTTATAAACGCTCTTGAGCTGAATGATTTTCAATGATAGATATCGTCATACTAAAGGGGCATTTGAAAAAAGCTAACCCTATTTTATATGTACTTCACTTACCATAAGCCAAACGGCACGGTAGAAGAGAAATGTGGAAGCTCAAATACATTTTTGTGGAGTTAGACACTTTACAGGTGCCCCTTGAACCCGTTCAGGACAGACTGATTTTGCTATAACATGTATTCTCCAAAGACCAAAGCCCGAATATTTTCGAGACCAGTCCTGAAGGGGTTAATATTAAAGGGACTTAGTAACATTGTCCAAATCCTCAAAATAAAATTTTCATTCTAGCGGTTCCTTCATACCTTGTTGTATTCGTATTAACAATAAAATCATGGGTCAGGTTTCGGTTTTTCAAATTTCCCTTTCGTTACAAAGATATGTACGATCGAAGTATTCAGATAAGAAAAACTCCGGGCGAGTTTTTCTTCTGTGTACAAAGTGAGTGCAGTGAGTTATTGAATATCACTTTGCATTTTCGCTCATTACTTTACCATGCAATGTCCATTTGACTTGAAATTTTCACACAATACCCTGTGGACATATGAGATAACAATAATATACATTGCATCAACCATTCATCACTTTTTGCACATGTCAACAAAGTTACTAGATCCCTTTAAGGGACGATATGAATCTAAAACTGCAAAATCCAAATAATAATAATAATAATATACTTGATTTATATAGCGCCTAATATGATTGATAATCATCCCTAAGCGCTTTACAATGATATTATTACCTCTGGTCATAGGATACAATGCAAACCAGCACACATTGTGTGCACCATCTCCACTCCCTAACTTATCTTGAGCAACCACCTAAAATATCAATCTGAATTGTTCTTCTACACACAGGTTCACAGGCATTTGCACACGGGTGACATTGTTCTCTTGAATCGGCAGCCAACGCTGCACAAACCAGGCATCATGGCTCACAAGGTAAAGGAATCATTGTGAATGAACCCCCGGACAATTCCACTCTAGAATTCACTGCCGTCAAACATTAAAACGGCGGCTGCTTCAACATTTAAGGATCTGCTTGAAAAGGCAGAAATCTAGTGCATAGCCTTGATTGCATGAAGGCCTGCACGTTTATAGCCACCATCTCTGGAGGCGATTTCATCTGTGCAGTATTAACAAGACAATACAAGACAATGTACAGTCAAACCTGTGTATAGTGACCACCCAAATGGAAACAAGATGTATGGCCACTGTAGACAGGTGACCTCTATATACAGGTTCAGTAACGCTGTTTATCACTGCAGGGGATCACTTTTGATGGCCAATGTAGGCAGGTCAGCTGCTATAGACAGGTGGCCACTAAAACTAGTTTGACAGTATTTATTTTTGTTAAAGTTGTACAATGCATGAAAAAGCTCACAAATCATATTGATGGTGTAGTTCTGCAGTTGACATGAAAAAAATTCCCTCTTTCTGTACTTCTTAAGTCCCTTTATAATGAGACATACAACTTCAGAGATGAAAAGATTTAGATTTTCAGATGAGCATTTGTGTATGTTTTCCTCTCTGACAGGTGCGGTTATTGCCATGTGAGAAAACTCTCCAACTCTTGCAAAACAGTGTGAAAACCTGATTGAAACTACAATTGTAGTTTTAAGTCTAGACATTTTTGAAATAAAACATTTAAATGAAATATTGAACATTTTTAGTATAAAACATTCTGTACAGGTGCGAGTATTACCCGGGGAGAAGACCCTACGGCTCCACTACTCCTCCTGCAAGACGTACAACGCAGACTTTGATGGAGACGAGATGAACGTCCACTTCCCCCAGAATGAGTTGGGCCGGGCTGAGGCTCTTACCATAGGTAAGTTAACAGGGGGGGGGGGGGGTGTTTCACAAAGATCCTAAGTTTAACTTAACTCTAAGTTGGACTTAAAAGATATGGAAAGCCAGTAAGACTGGTCTAGAAAATACTTAGGCTTTGTGTGTGAAAGAAGATGCATTATTACTACAGTATATACTGCAATCCTAACAGAAAGAAATATTAATAAGCAGTATCAAATGCATTCATATTAACTGTTGAATTGTTATTTTGTGATTTGTAATGTTCAAGCAGTTAACTAAAGCATGGTGCATGCAACAGTAGCATAGGGGGCTAAGTGGGAAAAAATGATGGCAAGAATTAGATAGATTGGGTCCTACTAATTAGCGCGAACATGTGCGAAGTACTACGAACAAGCGATTGGACATTTTTTTTTAAATAGACGAATACCTAACACCGATATAGTTGGACTTCATCAAGGTCTCACATGAAATATTGATGTTGTGTTCTTACAGCTAGTACCAACCATCAGTACCTGGTCCCAAGGATTGGACTACCTTGGGTGGCCTGATACCTGATACAATGTCTCACATGAAATATGTTTGTTGTATTCTTACAGCTAGTACCAAAAATCAGTACCTGGTCCCAAGGATTGGACTACCTTGGGTGGCCTGATACCGCAATGTCTCACATGAAATATTAATGTTTTGTTCTTTCAGCTAGTACCAACCATCAGTACCTGGTCCCAAAGGATGGAACTCCCCTGGGTGGCCTGATCCAGGATCACATTGTGTCAGGAGTGAAAATGACAGTTAGGGGGCGATTCTTCACAAGGTTTGTTTGGTTCTTATTTCATATAGGCCCGTTTCAGAAAGAGAATAATTATGCAATTGGTTGGTTGTAAAGTTACAATTAATTGCAAGTCAGATCATGTGACTAAGACGCAATTCTGATTGGTTCAAAATGTGCGTATTTTTTAACTAACAATTAATTGCAAACTTACAATCGATTGCAACTCTTTCTGAAATGGGGCCCTGGTCTAAGTTAATGTCAATTCCTCACATGAGGTGTGAACAGTATGTGAAAAACTTTGTACCTCAAAATGGAAATTTCTTTATTATTTTGGTTGCAAGATTTGTCTTGAAAATATGAATGTAAAGTTGCAATTGTTTTATATGAATTACAAAATAATTATTGATCAAATGGCAATTCCCTCATTTCTTAAATTATGGTCATCAGTTTCAGATATTTTCAAATATCTCTAATTTATAAAAAATGAAGGTGGTATTGCATTTTGCACCAAAGTTATTTACTTTAAAATGATGTTGTGTGCCTTATGGTGGTTACTGTTACTTGCTGTATAACTAAGGATACATTGTATATATGACTTTGAATATTTAAGGTATGGCAACATCTCAAGCTTCCAGCTTATATTGCCAGACCTCTGCGTGTTTCCATTTCGAAACTTGACTTTATAACGTATGTTTTATGTATGCAATGTGTATTTTGTGAAGAATATAATAAATAAATTAATTTAATTAAATTATTCTCTTTTTTGGAAGATATGAGTATCAGCAGCTTGTGTACTGTGCCCTGACCGACAAGGATGGTCCCGTCAGGTGTCTGCCGCCGTGTATCAGAAAGCCTGCCCTCTTGTGGTCCGGCAAGCAACTCATCTCCACCATCATCATCAACACCATCCCAGAGGGGTGCAAGCCGCTCAACTTTACCGGCAAATCCAAGATCAACAACAAGGCAAGCCTCCACGCTAACTTTATTCTTAGTCCAAAAAAATCAGCCAATGTTTCAAGTACCCCTGGGTACCCCTGTGTTATCGATGCGAGCGCACAGGTCAAATATGTGCTGTATTTGACCCTTCATATATATCGTCCGGCTGGTTTCTAGCCGGTTTGCTCCATCACAGTACGAACACCTTACTAGTTCCATCTCGTGATGGAGGGGATAGTATGACATCATGATATTAAAAGACCCCTCCAGAACAAGATGGATTTTTCTGTCTACTTTTTTCTGTACTGGCCCATTCGGGCAAGTAAAATCATAAATATTCAAATTGTACTTACCTAATCCGACAATTGACTTACCCACTTACTTCCAGAGCATATTTCCATGTAAGGAATTACATTCTAACAAGACCAGGGGGGTGTTTCACAAAGATTCTAATTTGAACATGACTCTGAGTTGGACCTAACAATTATGGAAAGCCATTCGTTGCCTTGGAAGTAAACATATTTATAAGCAAAACAATACAAGTATATGTCTGAATATCAAGCCATCAATATGTAGACTTGTATGCAGTACATTAGTCAAAGTTACCTTTTTGATTACCCCCCCCCCCCCCCCTCGTTTCGTTCTGATGTTAACTAATTTCCCATTTCTTCTTCCAGTCTTGGTCCAAGGCGCAAGCTCGCACCCCTAAAGCTGGCGGCACACCCCTAGTTGGCACCGACATGTCTGAGGCTCATGTGATCTTGAGGGAGGGAGAGCTTCTGTGTGGTGTACTAGACAAGGGCAACTATGGACCCACCCCCTACGGCCTCATTCACTGCTGCTATGAGGTATATCAGTTCTCCATTCCTGATTGTTTTATAATATTTAGTTTTAATTTACAATTTGAACTTTGTATTTCACAAACAAATGCACCCTTATTGTAATTTCTATTAAAGACTTGGTATTGATTCTCCATGGCCTAATTCTTTGTTGCCTATAATATCCTGTAGGAAAACCATGTTTCCAGCTTGTTACGCAATGCTTTTTAGCCCACATCCACAAGTCCCTAATCAATGGAACACGTATTCCCCTCTTTAGGTAGCACTCTGACCATATCAGTGTGATTACTGTAGAGAGTTTTGACATGTTGACACAATCATTACATGTTTGAAAGGTTCTGTGTATAACATAGAGGACAGTGGCAGTGGCAGAACGGCTAGTATGCTTCCCGGGGAGTTGAGAAAGTACGCAATATCATTGTGTGGGTTTGAAATGTACCTGATGACCATGAGTAATAATAATAATGTAAAGCGCAGTAGAGTATATATTTATAGTAGCTGCGCTAAATAAATGTTCATAATAATAATTATTAGTATTATTTGTTTGGCAAAAGCCTACATTTAATCCTTTAATTTTGCAGGAATCTTGAAACAGCCAGTATATTTTGGTGATATTAACATCTAGGCAGGGCCCATAGTGTACCAGTGAATTACTGGGCATGGTTTTCATTCCTCCTTTGTAAGGTGTAATTTTATTTTCTACGGTGTATGTTGTTGATTCTATGGTGGTCAGATTGATGGCCGAGTTATATGGGATTTCTCTTCACATTATGTTTTTAGTGCAAACATTAGAAACCAAACATCATCTGTTCTACTTTATTTTACCAGTAAGATTTAAGTAATTCTAAAATATTGTTTTTCTATGTGTCTATATGTTTGCAGTTGTACGGTGGTCAGGTTGCGGGGAAGTTGCTGAGTCACATGGGCAACATTTCTACAACAGCAATTTAATTTCTAACTATAACTTTTAAAAAGTTCAATTCTACTTGTGTATTGCCAATTGTAAATCTCTTTTCATGTCTTCCTTATCCGTGGGGATTGTGTCGGGTTCAGAATAGCTTCCGAGCATCACAAGCATTTAAAATTGTTTCAGGGACAAACAACCATCACAAGAACTCTCTAGCTCAGTTGGTAAAGCACCGGTCTAGCAATCTGGAGGTCTCAGGTTCAAATCCCGGGGAAGCCCAATTTTCTTTTCTTATTATTATTTATATTATATCATTCTGGTTTGAAATAATACTTTTCTTCTGTGCATGTTTTAATAGTTGTACGGTGGTCAGGTTGCGGGTAAGTTGCTGAGTCACATGGGACGTCTCTTCACAACGTTCCTGCAACGGATCACTGGGTTCACCCTCGGCCCAGAGGACATCCTCGTTACAACTCCGGTAAGACATTCAGATTTGCTTTTCAAATAGAGGAAATAATTTATACATTTTTATGCCTCCGCAACGAAGTAGCCGGAGGCATTATGTTTTCGGGTTGTCCGTCCGTCCGTACGTCCGTACGTACGTCCCGTTCTCGTGATCGCGTTATCTCAAGAACCGATTGACGGATTTTCACCAAACTTGGGTCATGTATGTATCTTGGGGGGCTAATGATCTGATTAGATTTTGGGGTCATGAGGTCAAAGGTCAAAGGTCACAGAGCTCATTATATATGCAAAAATAGCTCGTGATCGAGTTATCTCAAGAAGGGTTTGACAGATTCTGACCAAACTTGGTACATGTATTTATCTTGGGGGGCCGATGATCTGATTAGATTTTGGGGTCATGAGGTCAAAGGTCAAAGGTCACAGAGCTCATTATATATGCAAAAATAGATCGTGATCGCGTTATCTCAAGAACGGATTGTCGGATTCTGACCAAACTTGGTACATGTATGTATCTTGGGGGGCCAATGATCTGATTAGATTTTGGGGTCATGAGGTCAAAGGTCAAAGGTCACAGAGCTCATTATATATGCAAAAATAGCTCGTGATCGCGTTATCTCAAGAAGGGTTTGACAGAATCTGACCAAACCTGGTACATGTATTTATCTTGGGGGGCCGATGATCTGATTAGATTTTGGGGTCATGAGGTCAAAGGTCAAAGGTCACAGAGCTCATTATATATGCAAAAATAGATCGTGATCGCGTTATCTCAAGAAGGGATTGACAGATTCTGACCAAACTTGGTACATGTATGTTCCTTGGAGAGCCAATGAACTGATTAGATTTTGGGGGTCATGAGGTCAAAGGTCACAGGGCTCATTATATGTAAAAGTAGCTTGAGATTGGAAATCTCAAGAACTGAATATCAGATTTCAATCCAACTTGATACCTGAATGTATCTTAGGGAACAATTGTAGTCATTAGATTTTGGGGTCATGAGGGCAAAGGTCAAGGTCACTTATAGCTCATAATTGTGATATGTCAAGATCTAAAAGACAGAGTACCATCAAAATTGAGTTGACAGAATTAATTCAGTGTACATGTTGATTTGGGCTTGATATAAATAAATTGCGTAATGGCGGAGGCATCATTTTCGACTGCGCGCAGTCGAAGATCCATCTAGTTTATTTATAAAGTATATTCTACAAAAAGGTGGTTTTGAGCACTAATTTAATTTTAGTAAAATATTTGTCACCTTCATTTGCAGTTCACCACCGTACTTTATACATCAACTTAATTGGGAAGTAAATCACAAAACAAGATATGACCTAGATGTCAGTAATTATGGCAATGCCTCCATTTTGAGTAGTGTTTGTCACTGATGTGGTTACCCTGGGTAAATAAATTTCTCCTACCACCTCATTATCAAATGCTTCCCAGGCAGCAAAAAAAATACACGGGGGCGGCGGGCGAATTCACCCCTGAAATGCCCAAATTCGCCCCCGAAAATGTTTTTTTTTTTTTTTTTTTTTTTTTTTGATTTTCGGGATTTTTCTGTTTGGATTGTGATCAAATGCTTATAAAATGATCACTTACAGCATTATAGCTTATTAGTAGCCCCTGAAATTTGAAAAAGAGCCCGGAAATTTGGAGCCCCCGAAAGTTGGAAAAGTAGCCCCCGAAAATGGAGCCCCCGAAATAAAAATATTAATTTTTCGCTGTTCCCAGGCGGATGAGAAACGACTGGACATTATGGAGGACGCAAAGGATTGTGGGACGGAGGCCGTGGCCAAAGCTCTGGGGGTCACTGAGGAGTCCAGTGAGGGTCAGATTGACAAATCAGTGCTCAAACAGAGATATGAAGAGGCACACAGGTAATCACATGCTTTCTTGATTTTTCTTTTGTCATCATCATTTTTATCATCATTATCATCATCATTAATTTCATCATCTCAATCCTCGTCATTGTTAATTTCATTATGACTATCATCACCATCACCACCTCCACCATCATTATCCTCATCCTCATCATCATCATCATCATCTTCATCTTTTGTCATCATCGTCGTCATTGTCATCATCATGATCATCATCATCATCATTATGATCATCATAATTTTCATCTCTGTCATCATTATTATCATTACCATCGTCATCATCATCTTATCATCAACATTATCTTCATCATTATCTTCATCATTATTATCATCATCATAATCACCATCACTATCAGAAAAACCAGAATGACTCCAAGTTTCTTTGACTAGATGAGATCATTAATTTCATTTACTTAATTTTCTTGTGTACCGGAACCAAGATGGGGGAGATATGAAGGAGATTGACCTGTACATGAAAGCCAAGACTGACCAATACCAATTCTGGTTTGTCACTCTTACTGTAAGACTTGAATTCTCAAATAATCTGAATCATAAACTAATATTCATTTTATCCCATTATTCCTTTTTTTTATGAACAGGAAGCATGATGGAGGTGATATGAAGGAGATTGACCTTCAGATGAAAACCAAGACTGACCATTACAGTTACTGGGTCA
This sequence comes from Echinarachnius parma, assembly GCA_037951105.1. Taxonomy (NCBI): domain Eukaryota; kingdom Metazoa; phylum Echinodermata; class Echinoidea; order Clypeasteroida; family Echinarachniidae; genus Echinarachnius; species Echinarachnius parma. Next base: position 48,366 of record JBAMJV010003117.1, read on the forward strand.
GCGACTCATGACTTGATCGTTGAATTTAAATAATCACCAAGTTACCATGCTTTCTAAAGATCATTTCTTTTATTTACCTCATTTTATGAACAGAAAGCATGATGGGGGTGATATGAAGGAGATTGACCTTCAGATGAAAACCAAGACTGACCAATACCAATGTTCTGGTCGGTCACTCATACTGGAGAGTTGAATTATTGAATAATCTCAGAATTACTTTGTCTTCATGAACTTAATGTATATTCATTTTATCCCATTATTCCTTGTTTTATGAACAGAAAGCAAGATGGAGGTGATATGAAGGAGATTGACCTTCAGATGAAAACCAAGACTGACCATTACAGTGACCTGGTCAGCGACTCATCTTTATAGTTGAATTTCAACAATATCCTTGTTACTTTTTTAGGCTTCATGAGATAATGTGTTTCATTTACTTCATTTTTTTGTGAACAGGAAGCAGGATGGGGGTGATATGAAGGAGATTGACCTTCAGATGAAAACCAAGACTGACCACTACAGTAACCTGGTCAGCGGCGCATGCCTCGGGAGCGGTCTGCTCAAACAGTTTCCAGAAAACAACCTCCAGCTGGTGGTCCTGTCTGGAGCTAAAGGATCCATGGTTAGTTAAATCATTCTCTCCTTATCTGTCCTGATTTTACAATATAAATGAAAAATTAACAAAGAAACCCTTTTTTGTTTCTATTTAAAAAAAATTATATTACCTATTTCTGGACAGTTTATCTCTGTTTTAAATAATACACTGAGCTCAAAAAGAAACTTATATTTTTTCACATGATCATATCTTAAAATCCTGTCCATCAAAATTAACCAAAATGACACACAGGATTACTTAAATACTCTGCTCTAAGCAAATGTCAGTAAATAAGCAGTTGCCCACTTGACACAACCGCAAAAAGCATTGAAATGGAACAACTTCCGGGACCACATGTCACAGTAAAAGGGACAATCCACCTGTTAATACACACGCTCAGCGCAGCTCTACAGGAAGAGACGAACCATCTCCCCAAGCCTGTATCAGAGCCTGGTGGACAGCATGCGTAGCAGATGCACTGAATGATTCCAAACACATGGTGGACACACCCACTGTTGATTTCTGTGTTTGGGTAACTGACATAACCTTAATTTCAATTTGTCTTGACTTCCTCACCTGTCTTAAACTCTGTTGCCGAAATGTCCAGGCTGTGACATGTGATACAGGTAACGGTTCCATGCCAGTGCCTTTTCAGTTATGTCAGTAAAGTAACCTCATGGATATTGGCATGTCAATGGAGTAGGGTGTTTAATTAATCCCGTGTGTAATTTTGGTTAATTTTGGTGGGCAGATTTTCAAGATATGACCATGAGAAAAAATATAAGTTTCTTTTTGAGCTCAGTGTATATACAAAAAAGCTGCATCACTATGGTGATCCCTAAAAAGATTTCTTATCTTTCGGGTTTGTGTCAAATTTATAATACTGTAGCTTCTGACCACCACCAACATTGAAAAGGGTTTCAGTGATAAGCAACCCCTAGATAGGCTTCTAGCTCAGCTGGTAGAGCGGCGGAGGTCTCGGGTTCGAATGCCAGGAAAATCTTCTTTTTCTTTGTTCATTTTAAAATAATTTTATATATTTCTTGTCAGTTTCTCTCTGTTTTGAAATAATGATTCTACAATTTGGGTAGTGGACCGAGTGAAACAGATTGCTAACAATAACAATACAGTTCCAGTGCTTCAGTATACAAATGATGCACAGGCTTGAGTGGATCGGTAATAATTGTATGCACAAGTTTAACTTTGGAATGGTTGGGTTTTAGACCATTTCCAAAGTTAAAAGAGTGCAGACAACCGATGAACGAAATATGCCTGTGCAGCATTTTTAAAATAAAATGGGCGCAAACAAATGCGAAAATCAAACTAAAGTGAGCCATGCATCAGTAAAATGCATTTAAGTAAAATGCATCAGTAAAAACTTGTACATGCTAATTGACCAATCAGAATGCAGGGATTCTTCTACCCATTTTATAATAACACTTGCTCCACTATTAATTTGCCGGAAAGCAGCAAAGATGGTTCTACCCTAACCATAGAGCTGGAGGGATGATGGCCGCCTGTTATGGTCAGTAGCTGGTCACCACTGCCATTCACTCCTTACAGTACCAAAAGTAAAGCAGTGTCGAAAAGAACAAGACATCACGCCAATTGAATTCCAATTCATTGTTTTCTTTCTGTTTTTTTAGGTGAATTGTCTGCAGATCTCGTGCCTGTTGGGTCAGATAGAGTTGGAGGGACGTCGGCCGCCCATCATGGTCAGCGGTCGGTCACTTCCATCCTTCGTGCCCTATGACACCAGGCCCCGGTCCGGGGGTTACATAGCAGGGAGGTTCCTTACAGGCATCAGGCCTCAGGAATACTTCTTCCATTGTATGGCAGGAAGGGAGGTCAGTTTTTGAAGAAAACAAATTTTTTTTTTCAACACATATATACGAATGAAAAGATTTTAAGTTGAAGAAAAGCTAATTATTGAGGAAGAGATTTTGATTTCAAGACATGTTTATAAAATAATAATAAAATAATGGTAGCTACTTATAACAGCAACTTCACCTCTCACTTTGATACATGACCGCAGTAAGTGATTGTTATGCCTCCGCAACGAAGTAGCCGGAGGCATTATGTTTTCGGGTTGTCCGTCCGTCCGTACGTCCGTACGTACGTACGTCCCGTTCTCGTGATCGCGTTATCTCAAGAACCGATTGACGGATTTTCACCAAACTTGGGTCATGTATGTATCTTGGGGTGCCAATGATCTGATTAGATTTTGGGGTCATGAGGTCAAAGGTCAAAGGTCACAGAGCTCATTATATATGCAAAAATAGCTCGTGATCGCGTTATCTCAAGAAGGGATTGACAGATTCTGACCAAACTTGGTACATGTATGTATCTTGGGGGGACGATGATCTGATTAGATTTTGGGGTCATGAGGTCAAAGGTCAAAGGTCACAGAGCTCATTATATATGCAAAAATAGCTCGTGATCGCGTTATCTCAAGAAGGGATTGACAGATTCTGACCAAACTTGGTACATGTATGTATCTTGGGGGGGCCGATGATCTGATTAGATTTTGGGGTCATGAGGTCAAAGGTCAAAGGTCACAGAGCTCATTATATATGCAAAAATAGCTCGTGATCGCATTATCTCAAGAAGGGATTGACAGATTTTGACCAAACTTGGTACATGTATGTTCCTTGGAGAGCCAATGAACTGATTAGATTTTGGGGGTCATGAGGTCAAAGGTCACAGGGCTCATTATATGTAAAAGTAGCTTGAGATTGGAAATCTCAAGAACTGAATATCAGATTTCAATCCAACTTGATACCTGAATGTATCTTAGGGAACAATTGTAGTCATTAGATTTTGGGGTCATGAGGGCAAAGGTCAAGGTCACTTATAGCTCATAATTGTGATATGGCAAGATCTAAAAGACAGAGTACCATCAAAATTTAGTTGACAGAATTAATTCTGTGTACATGTTGATTTGGGCTTGATATGAATAAATTGCGTAATGGCGGAGGCATCATTTTCGACTGCGCGCAGTCGAAGATCCATCTAGTTTTTCCTGCTGTATTTTGAGGGAGAATGTTTGTGTGATACTTTTGTATTTTTAGTATATTTCTTTAATACCCTTTCAGGGATTCTCTTTGTTTCGGCTGTTAATTATTGTGAACACTTGTGCTTTGAGCACCATTTGGTGCAGGCTTCAAGTGCAATAGACTGCTTCTGTAATGTATGCAAATAATATGCGTATGACGTAAGCTTTACAATAGTAACTAGGTCCGGCAAGCTAAGTTTGCCGGAGCTTGCCGGACCTAGTTACTATTGTTAAGCTTGCCAACGGGGAGTCTGACGTCATACGCATATTATTTGCATACATTACAGAAGCGGTCTATTCGGCAATAATTCATTTAATTATCTTAATGGTATGATGTACTACTTGTGAACCATCGCACATTCCTTCTATAAAGATGCAGTTGTTAATGTGTTTTGTGCATTAAAAATAAACGATTGGGATAAAATTAAAAAGTGGTAAGAAAGCATGGCAAGATGTGAAATAGAGGTGGAAAACATTATAGTAACCCTTTTTTCTTTTTCTTCTGGTATGATACGAGTATGCTTTGGCTTTTTATCTCTATAGGGTCTGGTGGATACTGCAGTGAAGACTAGTCGCAGTGGGTATCTGCAGAGATGTATCATCAAACATCTAGAGGGACTAGTAGTCAACTATGACCTGACGGTAAGCTCCTCTCAAACATCTAGAAGGACTAGTAGTCAACTATGACCTGATGGTAAGCTCCTCTCGGACATCTAGAGGGACTAGTAGTCAACTATGACTTGATGGTAAGCTCCTCTCGGACATCTAGAGGGACTAGTAGTCAACTATGACCTGACGGTAAGTTCCTCTCAAACATCTAGAAGGACTAGTAGTCAACTATGACCTGACGGTAAGCTCCTCTCAAACATCTAGAAGGACTAGTAGTCAACTATGACCTGACGGTAAGCTCCTCTCAAACATCTAGAGGGACTAGTAGTCAACTATGACCTTACAGTAAGCTCCTCTCGGACATCTAGAGGGACTAGTAGTCAACTATGACCTTACAGTAAGCTTCTCTCAAACATCTAGAGGGACTAGTAGTCAACTATGACCTGACGGTAAGCTCCTTTCAAACATCTAGAGGGACTAGTAGTCAACTATGACCTGACGGTAAGCTTCTCTCAAACATCTAGAGGGACTAGTAGTCGACTATGACCTGACGGTAAGCTTCTCTCAAACATCTAGAGGGACTAGTAGTCGACTATGACCTGACGGTAAGCTTCTCTCAAACATCTAGAGGGACTAGTAGTCAACTATGACTTGATGGTAAGCTCCTCTCGGACATCTAGAGGGACTAGTAGTCAACTATGACCTGACGGTAAGCTCCTCTCAAACATCTAGAGGGACTAGTAGTCAACTATGACCTGACGGTAAGCTTCTCTCAAACATCTAGAGGGACTAGTAGTCGACTATGACCTGACGGTAAGCTCCTCGCAAACATCTAGAGGGACTAGTAGTCGACTATGACCTGACGGTAAGCTCCTCTCGGACATAAGGGCTGGAATCCACAAATGAGTTTTATATAAACCATGGTTACATGAGATAACCGCTAGATATATACAGTAAGCTCCTCTCGGACATCTAGAGGGACTAGTAGTCAACTATGACCTTACAGTAAGCTTCTCTCAAACATCTAGAGGGACTAGTAGTCAACTATGACCTGACGGTAAGCTCCTTTCAAACATCTAGAGGGACTAGTAGTCAACTATGACCTGACGGTAAGCTTCTCTCAAACATCTAGAGGGACTAGTAGTCGACTATGACCTGACGGTAAGCTTCTCTCAAACATCTAGAGGGACTAGTAGTCAACTATGACTTGATGGTAAGCTCCTCTCGGACATCTAGAGGGACTAGTAGTCAACTATGACCTGACGGTAAGCTCCTCTCAAACATCTAGAGGGACTAGTAGTCAACTATGACCTGACGGTAAGCTTCTCTCAAACATCTAGAGGGACTAGTAGTCGACTATGACCTGACGGTAAGCTCCTCGCAAACATCTAGAGGGACTAGTAGTCGACTATGACCTGACGGTAAGCTCCTCTCGGACATAAGGGCTGGAATCCACAAATGAGTTTTATATAAACCATGGTTACATGAGATAACCGCTAGATTTCCAAGTAAGTTTTTAGGATTTGGAAAATGTTACCAGATCCCATCAAAAACAGTGCAACATTCAAATCTGCTCTCCAATCAATTATTAAATAACCTATCACACCTCCCGTTCTTGCCAAAGTCCATACTTCCAGTTATAGTCCCCAGCAGACCCTTTGTAAGAGACGAATACAAGGCACAAGGCACTAAAATCAATTTGAGCTTATATATAATCAGTAAAAATCAATGCTAAAATTGATTGTAGTGTTTAGTGAAACACCCTACTGATACTACCACTGCACCTCCAAGATGATGTATTTAAAAAACTCTCTTTTCACCAATGTACATGTAGGTGCGAGACAGCGATGGGAGTGTGGTCCAGTTCCAATATGGGGAGGACGGTCTCGACATCCTCAGGACCCCGTTCCTGCAGAGAGACCAGTTCCCCTTCCTCATGGACAACCAGGATGCCCAGCAGACCAACAAGAAACGGACCACAGGACTGGACTCCAGTGGCCAGAGAGCGGAGAGGCTCTTTAGGAAGGTTTGTTTGAATTCTTGCAATCCCCAAATGACTTACTAAACTAGGATGATTTAAAATGCTTAACAAGATGGGTTTTTTTTTTACCCAGAAGTTAGTCTTAGATTAAGTATGGCCTAATTTCAAATGGACAAAGAAATGTTAAATTTCTGTTTTTTTTCTGCAACATTTGGCCAATCAATTTGTTTTGTTTGTTGGTGGACAAACAAATTAATGGAAGGATAAAGAGTTCTCAAATTGACCCCCAATTTTGTTTTTCCTAAATATTGCAGAAATTTGTTAATGAAGAATAGACTATTCTGTTAAATAAACAGTCATGTAATTTAATCCATGTTTTTATTTCCAGATCAAGCGTTGGAAGGAGAAGAATTCCCATCGTTCCCAGTCCGAGAGACGTTCCCCGTTCCTGGAGTTTTGTCACAAAGAGTACCCCTCGGTCCTGGAGGAAGCCCAGTCCACGGAGTCCAGTGTCTGGATCAGTTACAAGAAGGCTAAGACTGAGATTATACGGAGGTGGAGGGGGGTTACTGATAGACACAGGTAGGTTTGATGGCCTAGTGGTAGATTTAGACCACTGATCTGTTCTTGTGTTTGATGGTAGGTCTAGACCTCAAAGAGTCCAGTGTCTGGACCAGTTACAAGAAGGCTAAGACTGAGATTATACAGAGATGGAGGGGGCTTACTGATAGACACAGGTAGGTTTGATGGCCTAGTGGTAGATTTAGACCACTGATCTGTTCTAGTTTCTGATGATAGGTCTAGACCTCAAATATTCTAGTGACTGGACCTGAAGGCTAAGGCTGAGATCATACAGAGATAGAGGGGGCTAGCTGATATACACAGGTAGGTTTGATTGCCTAGTGGTAGATTTAGACCACTGATCTGTTCTTGTGTTTGATGGTAGGTCTAGACCTCAAAGAGTCCAGTGTCTGGACCAGTTACAATAAGGCTAAGACTGAGATTATACGGAGATGGAGGGGTCTAACTGATAGACACGGGTAGGTGTCCTAGCCTATTGGTAGAAAAAGACAACCAAACTGTTCTAGTTTCTGATGATAGGTCTAGACCTCAAATATTCTAGTGACTGGACCAGATGGCTAAGGTTTAGGCTGAGATCCTACAGAGGTGGAGGGATCTTACTGTTAGACACAAGTAGGTTTGATGGCCTCGTGGTAGGTCTCTAGATCTGATCTGTCCTAGTGTTTTCCTTCAGAGTCAAATGTCGGGACTAGTTATGGACGGACCGCGACCTGGGTGCCATCTCAGAAATAATTATAATGATGCTTCTCAAATAATGTCCATATTCCCAGCTTTCATGTAAATGAAATGTGTATTACAATTTTGACAACATTCAACACAAAATATTTGCAAATTTTGTATGTGTTGCTTGTTTGCCGTTTTAATATTTTATAACAATTCTATGTTCCTTGTATGGTATTTAACTGAGAGAATTAATCTTTGTTTTCAAAGGTATGCAAAGAAGACTGGGGGCTGCCCGGACCCCGTTATCAGCCAGATGCGACCGGACAGCGAGCTGGGTGCCATCTCAGAAAGAATAGAAGCCTTGATGGAAGACTACCTGTCCAGTCGATTCCCAAGTGATGAGGGTGGGGTGGGGAAGGAGGAGGAGGAGGAGGAGGGGGAAAGGTTGAGAAGACTGATGTATCTCAAGTACCAGAGGGCTTTATGTGAACCGGGGGAGGCGGTGGGTCTACTAGCCGCTCAGGTATGCAAGCATTACATTTTTCCTCCTTATTTTTTATTTATTTATTTTTTTTCATTTATTTATTTATTTATTTATTTATTTTTTTTTGTTTTGGGGGGGGGAATTTGTGTTTGTTTCTTTCATTCTGTTTGACAAGCGCTGTTGATGTTTTAATTTCTAGATGTCTGGAACTGCAACAAATTATAAAATGTGTTAATTTTGTGGTGATGGGGAGGGTGGGGTGGGAAAAGAGGAGGAGGAGGAGGAGGAGGGGGGAGAGGTTAAGGAAACTCTTTTGCATCAAGATCCTCTGTATCTTCTCATCAATGTGAAGAAATAATACTTCACGTTCAAGGTGACGTGCATGTATACTTATTTGTTTATATGGTTTGTATGATTTGTAGGGTTTCTAGCTGTTGATCAGACATTGATTCATTCATTTTATGTAAAAGGAATATGTACTCTTTGCAGATCAAATTTATGTTATATGAGTAATATAAAGTAATTATAATATGACAGATGAATGAAATAAACTCCTTACTTTGTATTTGATGAAGGAATCATGAAGTTGATCTTGTTAATGCCCATGAGCCACATTGAAGGAATGCTCCCCAGGGAGTGGAGATGGGGCACACAATGTGTGCTGGTTTGCATTGTATCCTATGACCGGGGTGATAATAGTGTAAAGCGCTTAGAGATGATATTGTATCATATTAGGCGCTATGGAAATCAAACCTATTTTTTCTTCTTCTTCAGTCGATCGGAGAGCCTTCCACCCAGATGACCCTCAACACTTTCCATTTTGCAGGAAGAGGAGAGATGAATGTAACGCTGGGTATCCCTAGGCTTAGGTAAGTTCACCGTTGGGGGGTGTTTCACAAAGGTCCTAACAACTATGGAAAGCCATTAGTTTCTTTGTCAAATTTTTGAAAACGGTTCTTTTTCAAAGGCATACATTTTGATAAAAAATCAGTTATCTTTGTTATTATCAATGAGCCTTGAAGTAATTGATATCAATCTTTTTTGGGAGCCTCAAATACTTGTATTGTTTTCCTTTTGACTATATTTATTCCAAGAGTAATATGGCTTACCATAATTGTAAGTCTAACGTATAATTTAAGTTCAACTCAGGCTCTTTTGGAAACACCCCCTGATGTGTCATTTTAAAATTTCAAGATTTAAGATTTCATTTTGAACATGAAGTATAACAATCTCTTATAATCTGTAGTTAATATTGTAAATATGTCGGGCATACAGTTTTAGAAATGTTGAAATCGTATTTTGATAATATTGAAAGGACTGGCCTCGACTAGCAGTCTTTTCTATTGCAGGTTCCTTTTTACCAGTTATATATTCTGTCAATTGGTTATTTTTGTCCTATGTTTCGTTTGGTAAATAAATTTCATTTCACTTATTTATTTGTACCAAAGTTAAATTTTCTTGGGTTTGCAATATCTCATATTGAAAATAAATTGTACAATTGCAATAAGTATGATTTTATGAAATTTACCATACTTTGCTGTTTATATGAAGATGTTGTTAATATTATGAATCATGTTAAATTTTACTTATGTTTGTAGAGAGATCTTGAAAATGAAGACAACATATTGTTGGTACAATAAATTATTCATTGGCATGTATTCAGAAAAATCATGACGGTTGCTAGTAACATAAAGTCTCCAAGTATGAAAGTGCTCAAACAAATAATATTTTTCATAATTTGATGTTTTAGAGAGATTTTAAAATAAAATTAATCAACCTTTTTTTAGTTGATATAATTTATTTTGTTTTGATGTATTCAGAGAGATTTTGATGGTTGCTAGTGCTAACATCAAGACACCGAGTATGACGGTGCCTTTCAGCAATCAAAACCTCTCAACCAAGAAAGTGGGACGTGTGCGGAGAGAACTGACCAGGGTCCATCTATCTCAGGTTTGTTTGTATGTTTGTTTGTTTGTTTGTCTGTTGTTGTGTATGTGTATTGACACTGAGTATGACGGTGCCTTTCAGCAATCCAGACCTCTCAACCAAGAAAGTGGGACGTGTGCGGAGAGAACTGACCAGGGTCCATCTATCTCGGGTATGTTTGTATGTTTGTTTGTTTGTTGTTGTGTATGTGTATTGACACTTGAGTATGACGGTGCCTTTCAGCAATCAAAACCTCTCAACCAAGAAAGTGGGACGTGTGCGGAGAGAACTGACCAGGGTTCATCTATCTCAGGTTTGTTTGTATGTTTGTTTGTTTGTTTGTTTGTTTGTTTGTTTGTCTGTTGTTGTGTATGTGTATTGACACCGAGTATGATGGTGCCTTTCAGCAATCCAGATCTCTCAACCAAGAAAGTGGGACGTGTGCAGAGAGAACTAACCAGGGTTTGTGTTTGTTTGTTTGTTTGTTTATTTCTTTTGTTGGTAGTGTGTTTGTTTGTTGTTTAGCTTTAGATAAGTGGTCCCCAAAATACTCAGTCTGGAGCCTATGGATAATGTATTTAAATACTTACATGTACTGTAGATTAAATAATCTTAATGATAATCAATTTGAATGTGTGATCAATTAAAGTGAAACCAGTAAAGTGTCTAACTCCACGAAAATTACTTGGAGCTTCCACATTTCTCTTCTACCGTGTTGTTTGGCTTATGGTAAGAGAAGAATAAAATAGGGTTAGATTTTTTGTAATGCCCCTTTAGTATGACGATATCTATCATTGATAATCATTCAGCTCGAGCGTTAATGAACGGTCATAAACCTCATACACGTTATACAGTAATTCGTTGTAAAAGCTGACGCAAATGTTCGCTTTTTTAACCAGGAAAGCAGTGTTCTTTTTCAATGAAACTTTCACACATCATTCGGACATATCTTACAATGATTTTGGTATAGAATTGAAGTCTCAAATGTAATTTTGGGCAATATCTGACACTTTACAGGTGCACCTTTAAGTTCACTTGCTGCATTGGATATTATGACATGAGCAACCATGCAATGGGTTCCTCAATTATCGGTCATTGTATTCATCATCACTTCTAGAGCAAAATCTGGCATATTTATAAATCTTGGTTTATGTAATGCAAAATGAGTCTCTTTTTTTCTGCAGGTTATTGAAGACGTTGACATTTGGGAGTCGTATCAGTTTCCCACGTCATAGTAAGTACAGATGTTTTGCATCAATCTAATTCTAATAGGGAGGGGTGAGAACTAGTTTTACCTCTAATTATTTTGTCTCGGGTTATTTTAGAGGGAACAATTCAAATTATATCTTAAAGTGTGTTGTGGAAGGTTATAAATTAAGTAGTTGAATGATATCAATGGCTTAACAGATATGATGAACTTGTATTATTTTACAAATTAATGTTGATGGAATGTACAGAGTTTTGTATAAATATTTATGCCTTTACACATAATGGGTGGAATTCACAAAGGAGGTTTGTAAGAGGTTTGTTCAAACCATGGTTTTACCATGGTCTACATCTATGGAATGCCATTTGTAAACTGATGGAGAAAGAATGTAAACTCCTTACTTGTTAACAATGTTGATGGTACACATTTACAAAATAAATGTTTGTCTTCTCACATGGTGAAATTTGCTGGTTAGCAAGCTCTAACAGTCATATCATTAGAAATTAAGCAGCGCTCCATAGATGTAGACCATGGTTCAAACCATGGTTTGTACAAACCTCCTACAAACCTCCTTTGTGAATCCGGGCCATTGAGGATGATACTAGTATTCAATGATTGCTGATTAGATGAAGTCAGTATTCATTCAAATATTATTTGTTAATGATGTCCTTTTTCAGGAGATTCCTCATTATCATGTTATCCAGTAGAGAAAATCAATCTTTAAATTTCTTTTTAAATGTATTAAGGTTTGTAATTCCTTTCTTCAAGTTTAAAGATTCAATTTATTTGTCCAACATAATGGGCAATATGCTTGAGTTCATGTTGTACATGTTACAAAAGCATTTAACCTGTTCCCTTAAGAGTTTCTGAAATCCCCGTAGACTTTGTACACAACCCACCCGGTTCCTGTAGTCAAGGGGTTAAAACTACAATAAAAGTAAGCTCTTAATACCTGTAGATGTACAACAAAACAGAACAAAAATATCCTTGTAATTGTTTTAAGTAATTGTTTGAAGTAATTCTTTACAAATGTTTATGTCTTTAATTTACCAACAGTGAGCACTATCGTGTGTACAAGATCAGGATGAGTTTTCTCCCATATGATGAATACAAGGTAACATATTGTGACCTCCCACCCAAAAAAGTCCCCCTATGTTGTTGTCTTTCCCAAATGTGACCGGCTATAGCAAAACCCTGCACTTGTCGGTAAATAATGTTTTGAACAAATGGGCATTTTAAGTTCTAATAATGTGTGTAAAAGACTTATGATTGTAAAATTGACCAAATCGTGAGAACAAAACATCAAATAAAAGCTTGTGATGAGGCCTTTCTAATGGTATGAAAATCTACATTTTTATTTTTACCGACAACTGCAGGGTTTTGCTTTAGCCAGTCACAAATGCTTCCTTGATGCTTTGAACCACTTGTCAAATATTACTAATTTTCATAGTGTAAAAAGAGTAGACAGTTTCTAGCTTATATGTGTGTAAACTGTTGATTGTTATATCATTTTAATTCAACCCATTCTGAATGGTTCCCGGAAATACTAAGGCTGAGTGAGTGAAGTGAACATGCAATTTTATATGTAAGATTTTACCTTTTTTAACACAGTATTTTTGAAGAAAGTGCAATTATCGTACAAACATGTATTGATTAGGAAGTTGTTTCGGCTAGAAAATTACAAAAATAGGGGAAATGGAGATAATTTTAATTAAATAAGAGTGGATTACTGCCTAGGAGCGCAGTGTTGTCTCCATAGCAACCATGGCTTTTTGGTTCGGCTTTAAAATTCTTGCATCTTGGGGTTAAGTCACAGAAAACTTTGTCTTTTTTTATCCGGTTAGATTAAATTAAAATCAATTGAATGTTAAAGAAAAATGTAAATTAAATAAACAGTATTTTGAATGTTGGTATTTTTGTCTTTCAGGATGAGCTGCATGCTACACTGGCCACCATCCTGGAGCATGTGAAGCACACATTCCTCAAGGAGAGAAATTTGGTTGCCCGAAGCTCATTAATAGTGGCCCTGGGCTAGCATACCAGTGCCCTGCTCTTCCACAAGTGAAAAATGAATTTAGTACTAGAAATAAATCAATGAATTGATATTTGTTTCTTGTTTTTGTAGGATGAGCTGCATGCAACACCGGCCACCATCCTGCAGTATGTGGAGCACACATTCATTAAAGGAGAGCCATTTGGTTGCCAGAAGTACATTAATAGTGGCCTTGAGTTATAACGCATTAGTGCCATACCTTAAAAATGTATATCAAACAAACATAAACAAACAGTATTTTGAATGTTGTTAGTTTTGTCTTTCAGGATGTGCTGCACGCGACCCCGGCCACCATCCTGGAGTACCTGGAGCACACATTCCTCAAGGACCTCAAGAAGGCAAAGTGTGTTGGGCAAAGAATGATAATGGTCATGATAATGTGTCTCATGTTTATTCATACAGGATGAGATGCACGCGACCCCGGCCACCATCCTGCAGTATGTGGAGCACACATTCCTCAAGGACCTCAACAAGGCTAAGAATGATAATAGTCATAATTATGTGTTTCGTGTTTCTTGTTTCAGGATGAGCTGCACGCAACCCCGGCCACCATCCTGCAGTACGTGGAGCACACATTCCTCAAGTATTTCCTGGATATCATCAAGAGGAAACTCAAGGACCTCAAGAAAGCAAGGTATATATTACAATTTTCAAATCATTTGTCCCAATTGATTGATTATTGTCCCCTGTCCTCGGGTGTCATGTCTGTCTCAATGTGACACTCCTTGAGGGTGTCTCACAAAAATTATAAGTTGAATTTAACTCTAAGTTGGACCCAACAGTTATAGATAGCCGTTAGTTTCTTTGTACAGTTGTTGAAACAGTTCTTTTCAAAAGTCATGAATTTTGATAAAAATCTGTTATACAGGGTGGCCCACAAATAACGGAACGGGGTACTTGCCATACTAAAGACTCATGATGCCCGCCATACTGCAATCGAGTAACGATCAACCGTGCGCCATTGTGAGTGTGCGTTCAGCTGTGTATAGAGAAGAAAGGGTACTAACAATGGCGCACGCATTGAACGTTACTAGTTGCTATGACGGGCATCATGTGTCTTCATTATAGCAAGCACCCCGTTCCGTTATTTCTGGGCCACCCTGTATTGGTCTCTGTCCCTGGAGGAGGAGGATAGTGTTTGTATCATTATTAGTTTACCTTTCAAACTCTCACACTTCATATAATTTATAATTTGCAGCTTTGCTTCATCAACGAAGTCTTTCAAAGGCAATAATAGATCAGACCATGCTACAAATGGCTTGAATTAAAAAGATGTTTATGTCCATTTCATTCAATGGTAGCTGCTTAAATATGGTATCTTTAATATCGTATCATTTTAATGCATAATTTCATTGGCTTCAATTATCTTTCAGCTTTACTTCGTCCAAGAAGTCTTTCAAAATAAACGATGGCTTGGAAGCCGGGAAGAGCGGTTCGGACCAGGCCACGAATGATGAGGAGGCATCGCCCGACGCTAGGGCGGGCAAGTCTGCCTCCCTGGAGGAGGGGAGTGATGAGGAGGAGGAGGATGGAGGAGAGGATCAGGATGCGGCGTCCAGCAAGTACAAGAAGAAGCACCAGGAGGAGCAGGAGTACGAGGATGACGGGGGAGACGATGAGGAGGGGGCGGGAAGCGGGAAAGGAGACAGAGAATGGGAGGAGATGTTTGAACCAGGTAAATTATTCCAAACCATTCAAGGAGGAATTAATCAAATTATTGTGAATATGGCTCAGGTAAGGGGGGGGGGGGAATGAGGAGGCCACCAAGTACAAGAAGAAACACCAGGAGGAGCAGGAGTACGAGGATGATGGTGGAGACGATGAGGAGGGGGCGGGAAACGGGAAAGGAGACAGAGAATGGGAAGAGATGTTTGAACCAGGTAAATTATTCCAAACCATTCAAGGAGGAATTAATCAAATTATTGTGAATATGGCTCAGGTAAGGGGGGGGGGGGGGGAATGAGGAGGCCACCAAGTACAAGAAGAAACACCAGGAGGAGCAGGAGTACGAGGATGACGGTGGAGACGATGAGGAGGGGGCGGGAAACGGGAAAGGAGACAGAGAATGGGAAGAGATGTTTGAACCAGGTAAATTATTCCAAACCATTCGAGGAGGAAATAATCAAATTATTGTGAATATGGCTCAGTGGAGGGGGATGAGGAGGCCAGCAAGTGCAAGAAGAAACACCAGGAGGAGCAGGAGTATGAGGATGACGGTGGAGACGATGAGGAGGGGGCGGGAAACGGGAAAGGAGACAGAGAATGGGAAGAGATGTTTGAACCAGGTAAATTATTCCTAACCATTCAAGGAGGAAATAATCAAATTATTGTGAATAGCATCTCGTAACCCCTTTCGTGTTACGCCTGCCACGTAATTTAACTGTGAGAAGTTGAAGAAATGGCCGCCTCCTGTGGGCATTGAAAGCAGACGACAGTGGTCCATAAAATATTGATTATTTTCGTTATTTGGAATTTTCCAGAGGAAGTAAGCGACTAGAAATGACAGGAGTTCTGCTCTCATCACATCCAGTAAGTCGAAAGGCTAGGATTCCCTTCCCCTTTAACATTTCTTGCGTGAAATACATTAATGTGATGAGAATTAAGAAGGTAAGGAAAAAAGGTGAAGAAGGAAGGTATAGTATCATCAAAAACAAATCAAATATTGATAGATAATAGTCATTCGTATCTCTTTTTCGAATATAAAAGGGAGATAAATACCATAGGAAACGGAGTGGATTAGTAGGAGGAAGGAGTAATGGAAAACCACTTACTTTTCTCATCCAGCATAATCAGTACAGAATATTTATTAGATTTGTCTATCCCTTTTTCTAAAAGACGATGAAGAAAAGACGAGTAAAGAAGGTGATGGAGAGGAGGAGGAGGGAGAGATGGAGGAAGAGGTGAAGGAGGAGGATCTACTATCATCCAACATGGAGGAGGGTGGGAGTAAGAGCAGCAAGAGGAAGAAGAAGATGTGCGTCAGTGATCAGGAGAAGCACCAGAGGATACAGGTCGGTAGACTAGAGATGATGATAGCAATGATGACGATGATGATGATGATGATGATGATGATGATGGTGGTGATGGTGATGGTGATGGTGATGGTGATGGTGATGGTTATTATGATGATGATGATGATGATGATGATGATGGTTATTATGATGATGATGATGGTGATGATGATGATGATGATGATGATGGTTATTATGATGATTTTGATGCTTACAAGAGTGATGATTTTGATGCTTACAAGAGTGATGATGGTAGTGGTAGTGGTGGTGTTGATGATGATGATGATGACGATGATGGCGATGGTGAATCATTCATAATTTTGTAACATTTATATTGATGTATAATTATATTTTAAACTTTGTATATATTGTATATTTATTGTTTATGCTTGACTGAATAAACTGGAATTACCAATTACCAAAGAGATGGTGATGGTGGTGGTGGTTGTGATGGTGATGGTGATGGTGATGGTGGTGGGGGTTGTGATGATGATAATTGTAATGATTTTGATGCTGACAATAGTGATGATCATAGTGATGATGAAGACAAAGGCGATGAAAACAACAATAAGGATGATTATCATGATGATTTTTATGATGAAAATAGTGGTGATGGTGATGATGATTTTCTTATTGATTTTCTACACTAATTATATAATTATTTTATGTTATAATTTGCTATATTTGTTTCCATTCTTAATGTGCTTACAGTCTGTGATGCTGATGAGTTCCATGATGCAAAAGTATGACTTTGACAGCGACAACCAACTGTGGTGTGAGGTCACATTCAAGGTCAGTCGGCATCCTATGATTTGTATAATAATAATAATGGTATTCATTCAACAAACAAAATGTCACATTCGCAGCTACAAGCTGAATTGCAGTTGCACGTACAATAAAATGCCATGAATATTTACAAACATCATTATATTATTATATTAAAGGGATCTAGTAACATTGTCCAAATCTACTATAAACTTCATTAGAAATCTAGTGGTTCTCTCATACCTTGCTGTATTCGTATTACCAATAGAAGCATGAAGCAGATTTTGTTTTTGTCGGTGCTATAGCCGGTCACATATGTATATATTGTAATCTATTTATGTTGGTGTGTATTAGTTCAAGGTTCATTCACTTTGTTTGCTCTATGTTATTTTAGGTTGATCTTACAAACAACAAACTGGACATGGCTTCCCTCCTAGAGCTAGTCTCCAAACAAGCCACTGTGCATTATATTCCTGGCATCACTCGCTGCCTGGTGGCCGGACAAGGGTCTGCAGAGATGAGACTACTCACAGAGGGGGTCAACCTTCACGTAAGTTTACCCTTATTTGTGCATTTATGTGCGTGTATCTTATCAATTCAATTTGATTTACCAGCTTGTTTAATATTTGGGGGGAACATTGTGATTTTACACTGAACCATTTTTTTCTTTGACTTGCCACGTCCATACATAACTCATGCTATTTCATGACTATAATAATAATAATAATAATGGTTATTTATATAATGCTATTCACACGAGTACACTATTCTTATTCAAGGATGTCAGTTTTCAGGCTATAGCCTGATTTCAGGCCCTGACACCTTTCCATATCAGGCTTTATCAGGCTTCATATTGTACATAACATATGAGGCTCCAACATGTCTGGGTCTCTTTTCAGGCTCATCTGGAGAAACCAACTGGTATCCCTGTATTATTACCCTGGTCAATGTATGCACATTGCAATCATTCCTGCTCACAAAGCGCACATTTTCCACTCCCTAGGGAGTATTCCAGCCAGTCACTCGTCAGGGGCGCACAGTGATAAGGATCCAAGTTACCATCCTTCCCGGTTTATACACCTGGGGGGTGTTTCACACAGATTCTAAGTTGAACTTAACTCTTGGACTTAAAAATTATGGAAAGCCATTAATTTCTTTGATTTTTTTTTCTTAACAGTTCTTTTAAAAGGCATAAATGTTGATTAAATTCATTAATAGTTTATATTATCAAAGAGATTTCATGTTTTTAATGAAAGTCAAAAAAACTTGCATTTTTGCTTTTGAGAACATTTTATTCCAAGGCTACAAATGGCTTATCATACTTTCAAAGTCTAACTTACAAGTTAAGTTCAACTTAGAATCTTTGTCTCTGGGTAGAGAGCAGTAATAGTGGATAAATTATCTTGCTATAAATCTTTTTTTTTAAAACTTTTCCTTCTCTTATATCCCACAGGAGCTGTACAAGTACGACAAGCTATTGGACCTCAATAAAACCTACACCAACGACATCCATGCAATGGCAAACTCGTACGGGATAGAAGCCGCATGTAAAGCCATCATCAAGGTAATACTTGTAATAATATATATGCTTTATATTTAATATTTGAAGTGGTAAGCAGTTGCCCCCACCCATGAAATTATCAATGATCTACTGGATCTCAATAAAACCTACCTTAAACCGGGGTGACTTTTGCCACTTTTTGAGATGAATGTATTTTCATGAAGCATCACTTTTTAGGACAAATTTCTTATTGATTCAAATGCATTCCTATGGATTAATGTACATAGAATCAGAAATTAGTTCTAAAGAGTGAGACTTGATGAAAATACATCCTTCTCAAAAAGTGGCCAAAGTCACCCTGGCGGCCAAAGTCACCCCGGTTTACGGTACACCAATGACATCCATGCAATGGCAAACTCGTACGAGATAGAAGCAGCATGTAAAGCCATCATAAAGGTAATACTAGTGAAACTATATGCTTTATATTTAATAATGATATGACTAATTTGTATATAGACTTAATACAAACGATTTTCCAAGCGCTTTAGAGAAGAAGTATGCAAAGATGTAGAGTATTCAAAGTGTGACAATAGAGAGGAGTTTGAGCTATGACTGATAATGTTGTTTGAAGAGATGATTTTTTTAGATTATCTTTGAATCGGTCAATTGAGGGGAGAGTTCTTGACTCAAGTTAGGCAGAGTGTTCCATAGATATGTGACCGGATATAGCAAAACCCTGCACTTGTCTGTAAAAATCAAAATTTTGATTATCATACCATTAGAAAGTCCTCGTCACAAGCTTTCATTTGATACTTTGTTCTAGCAAATTGGTCACCAATTGGCGAAGATATGATTGTTTCAATTTTACAATCATAAGTCTTATACTGTACACACATGATGTGAACTTAAAATGCCAATTTCTTCAAAACATGAATTACTGACAAGTGCAGGGTTTTGCTATAGCCGGTCACATATGGTCCTATGGAGGAGAAGGTCCATTTACCATAATATCCTGGAGAGCACTTTGGATATGACTAACAAATTTAGTGACAGTAGTTGGCATTTTTGTAATCAACTTTAATGTTTCTCTCTCAGAGCTGTTGAAATGTTTGTGGTTGTGTCAGTTAATAACAAATGCATTTATTTTTATTTTTCATTAATTTTCTTAACAGGAAGTGCGGGATGTTTTCTCTGTGTACGGCATTGCGGTAGATCCCCGGCATCTCTCACTCGTAGCTGACTACATGACTTTTGAGGGCGTGTATCGACCGTTCAACCGTATCGGGCTTGAGAGCAACGCGTCACCGCTGCAGAAGATGACGTTTGAGAGCTGTATGAAGTTCCTTAGAGAAGCAACCATACATGGTGAGTTAAAGTTAGTTAAATACATTCCCATGCCAAACTCACACTTAAAGGTGCACCTGTAAAGTGTCAGATATTGCCCAAAATGACATTTGAGACTTCAATCTTGTACCAAAATCATTGTAAGATATGTCAGAATGATGTGTGAAAGTTTCATTGAAAAAGAACACTGCTTTCCTGGTTAAAAAAGCGAAAATATGCCTCAGCTTTTACAACGGTCGTTTATGAGGGTTATGACCGTTCATTAACGCTTTTGAGCTGAATGATAGATATCGTCATACTAAAGGGGCAATTGAAAATCGAACCCTATTTTATTCTTCTCTTACCATAAGCTAAACAACACGGTAGAAGAGAAACAAGGAAGCTCCAAGTAATTTTCGGGGAGTTATATGTATAAATGTAAATTTCACAAATCTGATCGTTATGACTTTCTATAACCTGGTAGTTAATGAAATCATTAATAAAACAGTGGATGCCCCCTCATAACAAGATAATTTTGCTGGTCCCAGCCCTATAGATTTGTTTCTTTTTTTAACCCTGATATAACAGAAACAAGGCAAGTTTCATGGTCACAAGGACCTTGTTATAAAGAGTTCCACTGTAGGTATTTATGCGACCCGCTATGGCAAAACCCTGCACTTGTTGGTAATTCATGTTATGAAGAAATTTTGAGTTCACATAATGTGCGTAAAAGACTTATGATTGTAAAATTGAAAACAATCGTAACGTCGCCAATTATTGACCAATTTGTTAGAACAAAGCATCAAATAAAAGCTTGTGATAGGGCCTTTCTAATGGTATGGACATCTACATTTTGATTTTTACCAACAAGTGCAGGCAGGGTTTTACAATAGCCGGTCACATATAGCGCAAAGTGCAGGAGAGCCTCTAAGCACTTATAAAGTCCTTGTCACATATCACCGGATAGCGTTGCTGGACGGAAAGCAACATTTTCAACCCGTTTGTTTGCATTTCTTGTTCGGCGAATGCGTTCCAATCAGGCGATGTCCATTGTGGTATCCGGCGGAAAGTCTTGTGCAATGCAGCAATCGAGACAAATTTTACCACCGGATAATTTGATTTTGCAATTTTCGCAAATTTTGCAAATTCCGTTGGGTATCCGTTTAGGCTATTCAGTGATATGTGACATCACCCTAAGTGAAATATAGACTTGATATACACGCAGCCTGTTTGTCTTTTTTTGTATGTTTCCAGGTGCAAAGGATATGTTGAAGTCACCATCCGCCCGCCTTGTCGTAGGGAGAGTAGTCAACGGAGGAACAGGCTGCTTTGATCTTATACAACCGCTCATGTAGACTCTAAACAAAAGGACAAACCATGTTCATGGTTATACATGTATGTGATTGCCCAAGATTAAAGGACGCCTTGCAATCAATGTCCGCCCACCTCATCGTAGCGAGTGTTGTCAACAGAGGAACGGGCTGCTTCGATCTTATACAACCGCTCATGTAGAATCACTTTATCGATGAAATACGCCTAGGCAAACGATTCACACTCAAACAAACAGAGACAACGGAACAACTTTGTTCAGGGTTATATGTGATTGACCAAGTGCAAAGGGAACGTTGCAATCAATGCCAGCCTGCCTTGTCGTAGGGAGAGTTGTCAACAGATAAACAGGCTGCTTTGATCTTATGCAACCGCTCATGTAGACTCTAAACAAGTGGACAAACCATGTTTCATGTTATCTGTGATTGCCCAGGTGTAGATGATCCATTGCAATCAATGTCTGCCCACCTCGTCGCAGGGAGAGTTATAAACAGAGGAACGGGTTGCTTTGATCTTATACAACCGCTCATGTAGACAAATTTCATCATTGAAAATCTGCCAAAGTAAAAGATACAGACAATGGACAAACCTCGTTCATGTTATCTGCGATTGCCTAGGTGCAAAGGATACATTGCAATCATCGCACGTCAGAGAGAAACCAACAGATAAACTGGCTGCTTTGAAGTTATACAACCGCTTATGTAGACTATATCTATTGCTGACAATTTGCTGGTGCAAAAGATACACACACAAATAGATACGGACAAACGCAAACAGAACCTTGTTTGTGTTCGGTGTGAAAGTGAAGGATTTTTGCTGCAATCACAACCCAGTAACTTTGTATTAGGGAGAGTAGTCCATAACTATTGGAGGAGCAGGTAACCTTTTAATGTTTGAAACAGATACATGGTGGAATACAAGTGCTGTGGATCATTATCAGTATCATCATCAACAGAGCAACAGGCTACTTTGTTCTCATATACAGGGTGGCCCCCAAAAAACGGGGCACTTCCCAAAATATAGTGCCAAAATAATTATGTCCATCTGATAAGGTGTTTTTTCCAATGAAAAACTATACCAAGAACAGTAATTTTGGTCGACGTGTAGTTTTTGTTTTAGGGCGCTATGAGTGACACCATGTCAGGCTCCCATTTTGGTCAATTTTCACCAAGTCAGTGCCTGTTAAATTGCACTTACTGCCTGTAATAATGAGCAATCCGCGCGCGCCATTGTTAGTGTGCACTCAGTCATGTGCCGAGAGAATGGGCATGGTCGTTCAATGGTATTACGGGCAGGAAGTGCGATTTAACTAGCACTGACTTGGTAAAAATTGACAAAAATGGGCACCTGACATGGACCTGACAGCGTCCTAAAACAAAAACTACACGATCAAAATTACTGTTCTTGGTATCGTTTTTCATTGGAAAAGACACCCTATTCGATGGACATAATCATGTCCACGAAACGTCGTGATCTTTTAGATCCCTTGTTGACCATACATTGCGAGATAAACGAATATCACTAGCGATATTATTTTCGATACTATATCCGCAATGAGTAATATATTTACCATTATAATCATGTTGGTACTATATTTTGGGAAGTGCCCCGTTCCCTTTTTTTGGGGCCACACTGTATAGGCAATATGCTTTCCGTTATTGATATATTTTTGGGGGAAAGCATTTGTTATTTGAGCTTGAAGCAGTTTTACCTTGGTTTCAGCAAAAGAAAGCCTTCTTAACCAAGTGCTTAACATATTTCAGGGAATTCAATCCTGGTAAGGTTCCTACTAACCACAAAGGATCAAGGAAGATGAATTTTGAAAAAGTGCCTTGTTTTTTGGTTGAATGTTCAAAAAGTAATTTGAAAGTCACCATTGCTACTTTTAATGCAGCCCTTTTTTCTATTAGGTTATGTTTGAATATAATTATATGCTGCACAAAACAGTATAGATTTATTTGAGGAGATATTACTTTTTGTTATTGTGAAAAGGGATAGGGATCCCTTTCTAATACACAGCAATGTTAAACATCTTGTTTTATTCATGACAAAGGATCTTTGCTGGAAGAATGAAAGGTAATGATGATTTTTGGAACATTCAGTTCGCACAATTGTTTAAATTTGTTATAAGTTGATCAAAGATAGTTGATAATTTACCTTTTTATGGATCTTTATTGTACAATGAATAGGAGTATTAGTTATTTCCACCAACAAAATTGTGCTAACATAGACCAAAAGCAAACAAAAAATGTCTTCCATCTGTTATATTTATTGAGTAAAGGCAAAATGTGTTTCATTGTGGTTACTTTCCTCAAATCAATTATGCAGAGGATCTATTATGTTTATTTGAAATATGTTGACAGCTGATTTTGAATGGATATAGAAAATTATTACAAATAATGATTTTTTTTTTGTTGATAGACAATTCAGTTTTGAAATGAGGAGTCAGTTGCAGGCCAAATCATGTTCTGAGAATAAAATGCATAGAATTTTATTTACATAAATGCTTTGTTGAATGAAAATGAATAAAATACTTCTAAAGCCAATTATTTGGTGAAAATATTAAATATTTCCCGTTTAGACGTGTTTGATTTTATTACATTTACAAAGCCATTTGTCCTAACATACATTTGACACTTCACAAAGTTGTCAAAAAAATATCTTGTACTTCCTAATATCAAGGTGAAAGAACCTCGATGGCGAGGGCCCATATTCATAAAACTCCACTAGCTTAGTTCCTTGCTAGTCTATTTCAAATGATAGTTTATCAAGCAACAAACAGTTTTCCTATCCCCCCTAGCCTTTGGTACCCACTATTAGTTAACCCTAGTTAGCTACTAAAAATATCCTGTGTATAATCCTTAGCCACATCATCCAAAATAGACTTGCTAATGAACTATTAAAGCTAGCAGGCTTTTTAATATGAATATGGGCCCAGAACTCTCATCAGTAGCAAAACTTAAGTCCGGGATAAACCGTTTCACACCTGTGGAATTTCACTAGCCCATTGATGGTTGTCATTTGCCACTGGAGGTAACTCTTATTGTTTCTTTTCATTATGCAATCAATTCCTCTGATTAAAGTGATCAATTAATTTTTTTCCGACAAGTAATATTTGAGACTTCAATAACAGAAAAAGATAATTGGCGTGAAGTATTCAAATTCGGATACTCCATAGACGCTTTTGCAGAGGGATTTGTATTGATAATGAAGACAATGGGCTAGTCAAACTTCACAGGTGCAACATGGTTTGAACAGTTACTGTTTATTTCTGTCTGGACTAAAGTTGTGCCACTGATGAGAATTCGGTCCAGTGGATTGATTTAATTAAATTAAAGTACATAATACATGCTGCATTGTTCTAAATAAATAAGCTTTTTGACAATACAAAAAGCCAAACTGAATTTTGAAAAATATACATTATACCTACATATGATGTAGGATTCAGGAGAAATATGAAACAATTCCAGCCTGTTTTTGTTCAAGGTGAATGCATCCTAGGGGAAATTCAATTCAAATGTTGCAAAAGTAAAAAAAGACCTTGGAAACAGTAACAGAATATCTCTTTTAAAAACAGGAGAGAAATGACAAAGGGGAGGCATATTGTCTGGGTTAGTGATATCTAGCTGTCGCACGGAGAAGTTATTTTGCACATTTAACTCTGCATAGATTCCAGAGAGACATCAATCTCACAAAATAATTTGTTGCACCACTTAAAATCAAAACAGATAAGTGGAAACGTTAGCCAACTTGCAATTAAACCGTCTCTCTGGGGTGTGGGTGATAGGATTTAATTTCACTTTAAATTCTCCTAAATGTGAAAAATATTGAGGTTGCTAATTTTATCCTCTACAATTGAAACATTTGAGAGATTCAAGTTTCAGGATGAATATGTACATGATATTGTATCATATTAGGTGCTATATAAATAAAAACTATTATTATTATTATTACACGTCATTCAAGATGTTACTTATACCAGGAGCAAATTTGATTCTTAGAAAAATTATTTAGAAATAAATATTGAGAATAATATTGCTAATTCAAAACACATCACAATTAAATGACACTTATTTGTTCACATGTACAGAGTAATATTGCCTCTCCCAACAGTAATGCCAAACAATGAAACTGGTTGTATTACTCTACACAAACAATATTAAACCTTGTTAAAAAGAGCTCTGATATATAACAAAACCCTCTTATAACGAGGTAATTATCATGGACCTTGTGCTACTGTTATTAATATTGGAATTAGTTACAGCCAACCTTTAAAGGGGTAGTTCAGTTTTGGTATAGAGGGCGCTGCACAAAATAATTTGTTTGTGAGATAGTTAAAAACTGAGTGTAGAATTTCAAAAAGAGCATACAATTTTA
This sequence comes from Echinarachnius parma, assembly GCA_037951105.1. Classification (NCBI taxonomy): domain Eukaryota; kingdom Metazoa; phylum Echinodermata; class Echinoidea; order Clypeasteroida; family Echinarachniidae; genus Echinarachnius; species Echinarachnius parma. The sequence continues at coordinate 73,824 of JBAMJV010003117.1, forward strand.
ATGGCAGAATAAACTTTATTTGATCAAAATCGGTTCAGAAACGGCTGAAATATCAATAAATATATCCGGTTGCTAGATATATACCTTGTTCATATGAATTTATTGCATAGATATATATATATTCTATCAACAACAATAAACCAAAAAGCTTGACTGCACACACGGTGACGCACATATGACATGTGTATTCATTACTCACATATACACACCGTCACACTCATCCCCTGTACACCCACACACTGCAACACATACAGTACAAGTATACCACACAACACACTCACACACACACATACATACACATACACATATGCCACACACACACATACACATTTTGATAAATTATTAAACTTGAATGGAAGTAAAATCATTAATTTACTGAAGAAGAGAGTAACAACTTTCAGCCTATCAGTCTACATTCACATATTCCTTTTCCAACATTGTTGCTTTAACTTTCTTGGAGTATCAATGCATGATGTAAGATAAGTGGGACCTTTGGTGCAATCAAAGCTGAACCAATCACACCTAGACTAAAATACAATTCTTCAAGTGAAAAATAGTCTCAATTCAATTCTTTGTCACCTTCGAACATCATCTTTTGAGTATAAGGAATCAAACTAAACTGCATTCCTGCCATTGCCACTGTTGCAGATGCTTTTGTTCAAAACGCATAGATCTTTAGGTGCTTTCGGTGGAATGAAAGCTGAACCAAGCACACCTAGACTAAAGTACATATCTTGGAGTTCAAATCAGTCCATACCCCGTCCTTTATCACTCTCGAGCATCATCTTTTTGAGTCTCTATGATGGAATTGGAGCTGTACTGTGTTGCTCGCGTTGACACTGGGGGGCGCTGTTGCTGTGTCATGTGTGTCCATTCTTTCTTTTTTTCCTTCTCCAAATCGTGACTTTATGGCCTTTAGTGGAATGATCAAAGCAGAGCAAGGCACATATAAACTAAAGTACAGTTCACCATGAGGTAAAAAAAAAACATATTCACTCCTTTTTCACTCTCAAACATCATCTTTTCGAGTCTCTATGATGGAATCGTAGCTGTACCGTGTTGCTGCCATTAACACTGGGGGCGCTGTTGGTGTTTGAGTCGATGCTGCTCCGTAGCGAGTACTTGCTCATCTCAGAGAATGCTCTGCGGCTACTCTCACTTTTGCTGCTATCAGCCTTCTGACTTTTGGCAGACTTCTCTTTCCTCTGAAAGGATAAAAACATAACAGAAATAGGTTATTGAGCTGAAACAGACATTTAGGTGTTTGGTACAAAGCTATTGAGAAATAGTTCCTCATCTCAGAGAAAACTCTTACTCTTGCTGCTATCGGACTTCTGACTTTTGGCAGACTTCTCTTTCCTCTGAAAGAATAAAAAACAATATAATATTGTAAATCGATTATTGAACTGAAATAGACATTTAGACACATGGCACAGAGCTATTAAGAATAATTCCTCAACTCAGAGAAGGCTCTCCGGCTACTCTCACCCTTGATGCTATTGAACTTCTGACTTTTTGCAGACTTCCCCTTTGCTCTGAAAGATAAAGGAAACAATGATAAAAGGAATAGATTATTGAAATGAAAGGGATCAGAGCTGGATTAAGAAAGAAATTTACTTAGCATTTTGCTAGGCTGAGAACTTTACTCACCCTGTATTGTTGCATGGTAGAGAGGTTGGCGGCAGGCTTGGGTGTGATGAGGGATGACAGCTTGTAGTAATCCAGGAACGTCTTGACCAGGTTCCTACCCAGCTTCATGTCTGATACCAGCTAGTCAAGGATCTTAAAGGGAACCAACACCCTAAAATAATATTCTTATAAATGAAATGTAACATTTTTAGTAGTCCATTCCACCAACAAGATCAGAAAAATCGGTTTCCAGACAAATTATGTAACTGGAAAACGCATCACCAGATTCTAAAGCATGTGTTCATGAGTCTGCAGAAGAAGACTATATTGTCTAGGAAAAACGCATCATCCGTGATTCTATCGTCTCCAAACGTACGCGTGAATAGAATCAGAGCACTTGCAGAAGTTTGGCGCATACGGAACCATAAAGCTGTCACGTAAGAATGTTCGTATTTGTTTATTGACCTTTTTATTTATGGGTGGTATGTTACAGCCACCATGCATTTATTGGTTGTATGCTGACAACCACCGTACATATAAATAAACGGTCTCTCCTATGATGGATCTAACCCAAGTTAAGTTCTCGTCTGATTTATTTCATGACAAAGGCCATGTTGGTTCTGTAAGTAGTGGTAATTAATTGTATTGTTTATGAATTACACAACCCTTTGCAAAGTGTTGGACATCTATTTAATATTAAACAACTGTACCAAAACATATAATTGTGTTGTTCTTTGCGTGGTGGTCCCATGCAACTAAAGCCCGGCGCAGACAGAGCCGACTCGACTGGTTGTCATTCCGATCGGCTCAGTTTTCAGTGCCTCGCGACACACATTTTGCCAGTCGAGAGACAGACGGATGCCTGTTGGGGCCGATTCAACATGATAAATCTGCTCCGACCGACCGGGCCCAACTCAATCCTGATTGAAACCAGTCGGATCGGGTCGAATCGGCTCTGTCTGCGCCGGGCTTTAAAGTACAACTAAAAATCTTTGTGAAACCCCCTCAAAAGTAAACAAATCTCCCAAAATTGCTCTGCCGATAAAAAGTTCCATTCAACAAACCATGGATTTGTTGAAAAGCAGCATTTTTATGAAAGTACTTTATAGTACACAATTTTGCATTCAACCCAATCAGGTCTGGTCCTGAACAAAATGTACGCTGTCGTGTATGAAGAATGCATTTTATAATAAAATCAAAGTGTCTTTTCAAAAACAGGTCAAAGTCAAATTGCACCTATGTCACAAACCAGATGACGTTAGTGAATCAAAATCTTTAAATGTTTTTAAAACAAAATTCTGTATAAACAATATCTAATCAATATGTATACTTGCGAGTTACTAACTGTTCACCCTTAGACCTAGTAGTTAGAAGTTGTTGTAGTTGTTGTTGTTTTCTCTTGTTTGACTGTTTGTTAGGTGTTATTTTTATGATGTACCATCACACAGTTTTGGTTAATCATATTGAATTTTATTATATTAATAAGTCTTTATTTTATGTACAATGAACAAGGTTTTGTTTTAAATCAATGGGTCGACCGCATGATAAGGACCTGTTCAATTCCTTTTGGTTGCCACCCCTCTTACAATAAATATTCTTAATTTGTATGTGCAATCTGCCTTTTTAAAATTGTAAATGAAATGTACTTTAATTTATATTGTCATAATTTTTCTAAGTATTTGATATTGTTCTTTTATATTGATAAAAATAAACTGAATTGAAATTGAAATTGAACAAAAATTCCACGACCGCTACCATACCAAAAGAGCACCAACTGCGGCAGATTGTTGTGTTTGTACACAATCGCATTGTTTACATGTGACGCAGCTTGCCATTTGGGTCACTGCACTTTAGAGACATCTGCATGCCCACCATCCTACTCACTGCATTCATTAATAATGCCACTGTCAAGGCCACATGCATATTTCACATTTAATCAGTGAGTGAAATTAACACCATCCTCCTAGCGCGAGTCAACAGTGCTATGTCGATCAGTGCAGTGCTCATAATTAGTACAGGCCCGTTCGCCCGGGGCCACTACATTTCTAACTTCGGGCCAACAAATTTCATTGATGCAAAATTCCATGGCCCAATTGGGTAACCAATTCTAAGAGAATTGTTTGTTGTTTGTTTATTTGTTTGTTTTTGTTTTGTTTTAGGGGGGCCACCAGATTTAAGTTTTAGGCTACAAGAATTTGAGGAAAAAAAGAAAGGGGGAAATCAGGATAATTTCTAGCATTGGCTTTGTTAAACTAACAGCTTTAGACCCACTTCAGACTGAATTATATTCTCATCTAAGCCTCACAATTTTCACTTCATATTTTTATACCACAATTTAAACTTAAAGGTAGTTCAGATTCGTCAAATGAGATGCGCGGCGCCATCTTGCATACGCGTTGCGCACGGTGCGTAATGCACGTTAGCTCAGTGTCATGCGGTGCGTGCAAACTAACCCAGTTCAAAATGGCGACCCGCTATGTAGCATCCCCACGCTTGATGCCCTTTAAAGTACCAGGCGATTCAGATGCCAATTTTTATTTATTTATCAAAACAGTCTCAGTATGAAGCAGTTAAAAAATGTTTTGAGGTTTGGGGTAAATTCGCCCCCCCCCCCCCCCCAAGAAAAGAAGAAGAAAAAAAATCGGAAAAGAGCCCCCCAAAATTTCAAAGCAAAGCTAATTTTTGGAGTGCTATTTTCATGCTGGCAAGCTTGAAAAGTAGCCCTCCAAAAATATATTTTGATTTTTGTTCCTGCTATAAAGACCACTGAAGGAATACAGAAAAAGGGTCTTTATAAGGAGGTGGTCTTAAGAGACAGGTTCATGTTAACCACTTTCTAGAGAGTCAAGATATCCTGCCTATACAAGCTGGTTGTCTCTAAACTACAGGGGGTGTTTCACAAAGATCCTAAGTTGAACTTATCTCTAAGTTGGACTTAAACATTATGGAAAACCATTTGTATCCTTGGAATAAAATTTATTCAAAAGCAAAAATGCAAGTATTTTTTGACTTTTCATAAACTTTATGTCAAGAACCTGAAATCCCCCGTTATAATAGAAAATATCAATGATTTGAATCAACCATTTATACCTTTTAAAAGAAATTTTACACAAAATTGTTTCAAAGAAACTTATGGCTTTCCATAGTTTCTAAGTCCAAATGAGAGTTAAGTTCAACTTCATAGGATCTTTGTGAAACACCCCCCTGGTAGTGGATACAGTAGGGTTCATCCTACAGACATGTTCATCCACCTTACAACCGCCTACACACATCATAACAAATGACACATAATAAACAACAAATTACTCATTTAGTGTTAGCCTGCTGAGCGGCTAGAAAAGCTCATTTTTCACTGTAGAACAGTCAAGTTAATCAAAATGAAAACTGAAGGATATTATAACTAGGGCCGAGTCAAACCGGATATATTGATATCCGGATATGAGCCGAGTAAAAACGGACGGATATCGGATTTATCCGAAATGTAAATATAAATCAATAAAAAAAATAAAAAATAAAATAAAAATTTAAAATTTATCCGAAATGTAAAAAAAATAAAAAATAAAACATGGAGCTTTGATTTTTGATACTTTAACCATGGTTCAACCGTTGAACCATGGTTGAAGTATCAATAATCAAAGCTCCATGTTGTTGTTTTTTTTTTTTTTTTTTTTTACATTTCGGATAAATCCAATGTTTTTTTTTCTTTTTTTTCTGTATACCGGTATCCGAGAATTCAAATTCGGTATCCGACCTTCACGGTCGGATACCGAATGGCTATCCGTTTGGACTCGACACTAATTATAACAAGATAGCTCATACATGTACTTCATATCACTCAATCAATTACCTAATTGACTAATAAGAAGAGTTTGATCGGAAGCTGTTGATAATTACTCAGGAACGCCACGTAAAAATGCCATACGAGCATAAAATAACTAGTACGGAAACATAAAATACTAATGAACATCGTAAAATGCTATACGAGTAATTAGATGGGATTAATTAATGAATTAATTGTGAGTGATTGGCAGCTCTTAATCCCGATTGGTCGATGGATGATTGACAAGGCGGTTCACATACAGGTGTAGAAAGTCTAAAGGGGAGCCAAGCGCTGGAAATTTACGCTTACTGTAACTGATAAGTGCATGATTCCCATCCTTTCTAGTCGTATATATTCCTCTTGGGTATCACTAATAATGGAAATAATCAATGTTTTTTAAAACAGTCTCATCTGTTTTGAATGAACACTGAAGGCTGCTATTGTTGATGCTAACTGTACAATATGAAACGTTATCTGACCTTGCACTAATAAAAGTGGGTTACATAACCACTGACATAGCAGCAGATTCACTAACACCGGTTACATAACCCGCTATTGTTAAAACACGCTCAAATGCGCTCAGATGACGTTTCATCATCCCTAAGCGCTCTGCAACATTATTTGAAAAGTCATCTACTCAAACAAATCTAGTAAAATGAAATGATCTATACTCACATTGTTTTTGTACCCCTCTTCATTCTTAAAGTTACATTATCATGGAATGCTCCCCAGGGAGTGGAAAACGTGCACTTTGTGTGCTGGATTGAGTGCAGTGCGTAACCGATGAGCGGGGTAATAATAGTGATGTGCCGCGAGCGTCGAAAGACGGAACGTACGTGCACTACATGTATATAAGTAGCAACCATTATAATTATTATTATTATATGATATAATGAAAAAGGATACAGCTATCCTCATCGTAAGGAACCACTGTGGAGGATGAGGATGGAGTGTAGCAGAAGAAGGAGACTTCCAGGGTGTAGCAGAGAGAGTTCTCATCCAGGATGCCCCCGAGGAACCGCCTCCCGGTCCCCGCCTTCACAGAATCACGGTTGAACGAAGTATTCATCTGAAACGAGACGAGAGGATGAGGTTTTTAGGTATGAATTTGGCACAAAAATGGAGATAATGATAATAGTTAAGTTGGAAATGTAACCTGATTTATTGAAACCGGCTAAGAATTCAAATAACAGGATCTAGGAACCGCCTCCCTGTCCCTGCCTTCAAAGAATCACGGTTGAATGAGGTGTTCCTCTGAAAAAAATACAAGAGAACAAGGTTTTTATGTATGAACTTGGATAAAAATGGGAGATTATGATATTAGAGTTCAGTTGGAAAAGTAACCTTATTTGTTGAACATGCTAAGAATCTGAAAATCAGGATCTTGGTGGCGAACAGGTAAAGTAGAGAGTTTACTAATTCAGGTATGAACTTGGAGAAAAAAAATTGGAGATTATGATATATGAGTTCAGTTGGAAAAGTAACCTGATTTGTTAAAACAGGCTAAGAATCTGAAAAACAGGATCTTGATGGCGAACAGGTAAAGTAGAGAGTGTACAATTATATTACTTCTTCTTCTTTTAAAAAATGTCATTATCTTGTGTAATTACTATTATTCTGTAACAGCGCTTAGAAACCCTGTATTAAGCGCTTTATAAATGCAAGCTATTATTATTATTATTACTGATTCATCCATTATGTTTCCTAGGAACCATCTCCTGGTACCTGCTGTCATCTAGCCACGTTTTCATTTTTACAAAAAATTACTTTAGATTACAGTTGAAAATGTTTTCAAAGAGAAACAAATATGATTTCAGAATAGACGGGGGAAGGGACTTGTGTTTGGAACAGGGTATAACAGACAGTTCTCATCCAGTTTGCCCTTGTATACGTTCAAAGCATCATACACACACTTGGAAGAGAGAGATGTGATACTAGGTACAGACAAGGTTCCTTGGTGAAGCCTGGAACAGGTTGTAACAGAGAGAGAACTCATCCTGTATCCCCTAAAAACCATTGTCCACTATGTGCCTTCACTGAATCACTGTCGAAAATGTTAAATAAAAATCTTAGTTTTAGAGAAATGATTGATATAACCGGGGGAGTTGAGGGGGGGGGGGGGGGGGGGGGTTGTTTGCCTATCACAATATGCCTTCTATTCAAAGGTGATAAATGACTTAAAGGCATATACAGTATGCGTGGGTTAGAATGGGTAGTCAGCAAATTCCAACTCGTACTCTACCGTAATCTCCCGAGGTAAACTCACGATATGTGTTGAATCGATCGAAGAGCGGTGCTTCTTATGAAATTGCATGCAGCACACAGCTGGTATCTATATACCGAGCGAATTGCTCGAGCTGTCACCTGAGCCCTGAGGCAATCGCTGATAAGATCAAAAAGCGGCGCTGTGAAGTCGGTGCGGTTAAGCGTGTTACGTAATAGTTTCGCTCGTAAACATCTCTGATGGAATTCAATTCGACCATGATTCGACTAACTATACAAATATTCCGAACGCGATTCGGGACTTCGTGAAGTGGGACAGTTTGCGATCGCTACTTATAACTGAGCCAATGGGGATTACGTACCGTGCGTAAAAGTGCGCAATATGGATCCACGCGTCGAATATACCGGTCTGAATTCCCTTTAATATCCTTTTTTAACTTATGACTAATAAAAGCAACAAGGGCAACCATTTAAAAAGAGACTAAAAGCGATGCAAATTAGAGAAGAGAGAAAATGGGTCGTGAGGCAAAAAAAAAAACACTATGGTGGAAGTTTGTTCGGAAAGAATGACTCATCGTGAGACTTGTTGAAGTGAAGTCATGTGACATAATCAAGGGCACCCATGATGCAATGGGAACGAGAGGGGCCTCATGACTAAACCATGCGCTGCCTGCCACCGCAGGGCAAAGCCTCAGTCATCTAAACCAAATGCTTCGACTACATCATCAACAAAACACTTCAGTGACATCCAATGAAATGAAAGGGGGGAAAAAACAACAATCAAACCACCACATTAATTGAGAGACAGATAAACAACACTTCATGCACCCAGAACAAAAATACTAAACTGTCATATTATATATAGAGGGAGGGGGAGAGAGAGGAAGACAGACAAAGAGGAAGGGAGATAGAGCTAGGGAGAGAGAAGAGGAGACAGGAAGACAGACAAAGAGGAAGGGAGATAGAGCTAGGGAGAGAGAAGAGGAGACAGGAAGACAGACAAAGAGGAAGGGAGATAGGGCTAGGGAGAGAGAAGAGGAGACAGACAGACAGACAAAGAGGAAGGGAGATAGGGCTAGGGAGAGAGAAGAGGAGACAGGAAGACAGACAAAGAGGGAGGGAGATAGTACTAGGGAGAGAGAAGAGGAGACAGGAAGACAGACAAAGAGGAAGGGAGATAGTACTAGGGAGAGAGAAGAGGAGACAGACAGACAGACAAAGAGGAAGGGAGATAGTACTAGGGAGAGAGAAGAGGAGACAGACAGACAGACAAAGAGGAAGGGAGATAGTGATAGGGAGAGGGAAGAGGAGAGAGGAGGCATATAGAAGGTGAACAGAGGGAGGGAGCTACAAGTACTTATACAGAGGTAAAATACCACTTTAAGACAGAGAGATAACAGCAAAAAATGGGGGAAAATCACATATAAAGGAGTAAAGAGAAGGATGACAGCTAAAAAAAACAAGACATAGCTTTTGATTATAAAAGAAACAAAAGCCACCACTTATAAAGAGAGAAAGATATAAATCAATACATTCTAAGATAAACAAATCAACCAAATACAAACAGAGAAGAAATGGATGAGACATACAAAGAAAGACACATACTACTCAAAGGGGAAATGTAAAGCTATCACATAAAAAGATATCAGAGGATAAGAGCTAAAAAGAGATAATATTTAATTCAATAGGAGACTAAAAGTCACCATGCGAATCAAGAACAGAAAACGACGAGATCTTATCAAAGCTTAAGGAAACATTAAACAGTGGATGCAAATGAAATTCATGCCTGACCGAGCCCCAGTCAGTCTAAAGAAGAGACAACATTTTGTACGAAGGGAAACCAAAATGAGTAACTGTATAATGGGAGAAGAACACGATGAGAACGTATTGAAGCCGAAATTAGCTTTAAACATTCGATGTGAGGGAAATTCATACCTGACGAAATGCAAGTCCGTCTTTATTCAAAGAGGAATCTCCAAAACATAATCATCAGGAGAAAGGAGATAAGATAAGAAATTAAGCTCGTATTAAATTATAACATTTAATGCGAGGGAAATACATACCTGACCGAAAGCAAGTCCGTCTTTATTCAAAGGGGAATTCCAAAAATAAAATCATCAGGAGAAAGGAGATAAGATTAGAACTTAAGCTCGTATTAAATTTGAACATTCGATGCTGAAGGAAGTTCATACCTGACCAAATGCAAGTCCATTAAAAGAAGAGACAACATTTTATTCAAAGGAAAACAAAACAAACATCACTAAAATGGAGAAAAGGAACCTATAACAGCTTACAAAAGCTCATGTTTACTTTCGGAACATTTGATAGGAAGGATTTCATACCTGACCAAACGCCAGTCGGTCAAAAGAAGAGACAACATTTTATTAAAAGGAAAACAAGAAAATTCCATCACATAGAAGGAGAAAAGGAACTAAGAGCTTATAAAAGCTCAAGTTAACTTCAAACATTTGCTATGAGGGAAATTCATACCTGACCAAACGCCAGTCCATCTAAACGTTTTATTTGAAGCAAAACAAGGGAAAAAACATCACTAAAATGGAGAAAAGGAATCTATAAGAGCTTAAGCTCATGTTATCTTTCGGAACATTTTGATGGGAGGGAAATTCATACCTGACCAAATGCCAGTCAGTCAAAAGAAGAGACAACATTTGATTCCAAATAAAACAAGAAAAATGCCATCACGCAGAAGCAGTATTAAAAAGAAACCTATAAGACCTAAAGCTCATGTTATCTTTCTGAACATTTGATGGGAGGGAAATTCATACCTGACCAGACGCCAGCCAGCCAGTCAGTCAGTCAGAAAGTCTCTCTTCTCCTTTCATGTGAGTCATCACACCTTTCCCTCGTTGGGAAAAGGTAAAACCGGTAAACCATGATCTTTTGAATTATTCATCTCAACCAAACACCTTGGTTAAAATGAGTGAGTGAGTAGTTCTCTTCATGTCCAGGGCAGGTCTTTATGTATGGTTGAAGAGATCACATTAGAGGCACCGTTTACCCTCCCTTTTTATTTCTCTTCAGCATTTTTTTGCAAAGTACTATTCAAACATTCTAAAGAAATTTTTTTTTCCTTTCCCGTTTTTCTTTTTTTTCTTCTTTTCTTTTTTGGTCAAGTACGAACATTAGACTTTGAGATACGTTTTCTCTTTTATCTTTTTATTAGATTTTGTTTTATTTTATCTTGAGTCAACTAAAAACAATTCTGCTTTTCTTTCTTTATATTTTGTTCATGTTTTATACTGAAGTGACGTCATTAGTAATCCCTTTTACTTTTTGTGTGTATATGTGATGAATCAACACCATTAGAGGCCTACATGTATATGTACCCCCTTTCTAGATGAATTCTTTAGTCGTGAAGTAACTTTATGGAGGCACCTTTCCCCTTTTTTCTACATCAATTTTTCAACAAAATTTAAAATCCTTTTCTTCTTATTTTTGTTTGCAACTTTTCATTTTTTTCATTCAAATATTTGTCTACCGTGGTCAGATGCCAGCATTATATGTACTTTTTCCCTTTTCACTAAGCTTTTGATGACTCAACAACATAAGAAACCCATTTCCATCCCCTCTCTATAAAGAAGTCTTTACCATATTCATGAATGGACTTCACAGGGGTACTTTTTCCCCCCTTTTCGTCTGCCTCAGGCTTTTGCTGTCATTGCATTAGAAAATAAAAAGCTCTGTTTTACTTTCTTTTTCATCTGTATTAGGTCAAAATGCCCTATCTTTTGGTTTTTCTTTCTAAGCTTTTTTTCTACTTTGGTCAAATTGCATCAGCACAGGTAGGGTATAGTTTTCCACTTTTTGTTCACTTTCTACTGTCCATACCGTATTTGCCAGTGTATTACTCGCAGAGTTTTCCCGACAGAAGAACCAACGAAAAGTGGAGTGCAGTTACTATGTACACAGAGATGGTAAAATGTTCACGAAAAATCCCCACCCAGGCCAATACGTGCCTTCGCAGTTGTTGCGATTGCAAGATCACGTGACAAAATTCTAGTACGGTCGGATTTCAAAACGATGTAGCAGCCGCCGCTTTGTGTATAATGTCAATAGACCCTTTACTTCCTGGCATGACACCCGAAACTAAATGAAGATATTTATTCAAGAATATTAATTTCATGACACTTTCAGTGCTAATTATGCAAAGAGAGCAACATCTGTCTATCATTTCCAACAAATTCGATCATTTCTGTCACATTATAATGCAACAAACTGAATTTTAATGAACATATTTCGAAACTCGAATGCCACTTATAATCACACGGCTGGCGGCGCACTGCATTGCATGCAATCAAGCTACATGCAGTTCAAGCACTGTCTGCATTGTGCGTACTGTACCCGGGCCGCGCTAGCTATGTTTCGCTCGGGAAACACAGTCTCAAATGAAGGGTAAGAATTGTCTTTGTATAGAAAAGCATTGAAATGTATTGTAGATATTCCATACTAAGGGGAAATCATATCAAGTTTGTCAGAAATGAATACTAAGTAGTTGATCGGGTTCTTGATTTCGTTCTGCAGTTATACGAAACACGAAACCATTGGGCCCAATTGCATATGTTTGAGTGCAATGTACGGCGCGGCAGGAAGAAAGGAGAGTCATTTTTGTCAATCAAAATCGAGTTGTATCCTTGAATTTTAAACAAACGATCGTATTCCTTGAATTATCTGAAAATGTATATTGTTCTCGATATATGTTAGGCAATGACAGTGTTATAGAGTTGATACTCATGAATAAATATCTTCATTTAGTTTCGGGTGTCATGCCAGGAAGTAAAGAGTCCATTGACATTATACACAAAGCGGCGGCTGCTACGTCGTTTTGAAATCTGGGCGTACTGGAATTTTGTCACGTGATCTTGCAATCGCAACAACTGCGAAGGCACGTATACAACATGGAACACTATGCATGGGACTGCATCAAATGCTAGAAGACAAATAAAGATTATTTCAAATGAATTAAAACGGACATGTAAAAAATACTTTTTAAATACAAGGGGGACTTTTTCCTTTTTTTTCTTCAACTTTAATGCTATGAGGAACCAACATGGCAGACTCAAGTACACAGCCATGGTGTCAGTTATGACATCAGAGATCTCATGAATATTCATGATCATCAAACATATGAGACATGAACCCTCCTCATGCATATTCATGAGCCTGAAGCACATTAAACTAGGTTGCCCCAGCTATGTCAAAAGTAGGGGCATGTCAAACCCCAACATATGCGGGCCCCGGGGGGAAATAAGAAGCCAATTTTCAAATCCACCTGGATTGAAGCTATCTTCCTGTGGTGGTTAACGTCAGAAAAATGTTTCTTCATTTTGTTGTCCCTTTATCATTCTTCTACAGAGGTTGAATAGAGGGTTGTTCATCCATATTTTTGTATCCAAATATCTCAATCTTTTTTACTTCAATGAAGTAACAACATGACAGACTCAAGTACATATGATGTCAGTGTTGATAACAGAGATTTTCATGAATATTCATGATCATCAAATGTCAGACATGAACCTTGCTTATGCATATTCATGAGCCTGAAGCAAAAGTATGGATGTAGGTATAGGAGGGGGAAATATAAACCCGATTGCCAAACCCACTTGTATTTAGTAACATTTTCAAAATCCAACAAAAGCTGTTCTCAGGATACCTTGTTGTATTCGTATTACCAATAGAAGCATGGAACAGGTTTTGTTTTTCCAAATTTCAATCTCTTAATTGGATAATGACTGAAGTGTTCAGATTTTAAAGTCTGCCTGGGAGATAAGTATGGACTATCAGACTTCTTGATGGATCTAGTAACGCTGTCCAAATCCACAAATCTTACTAAGAACTCATTATTTGGCAAATTGTAAATATCCATTTAGCTTTAAATATTCACACATTACTCAGTGGACATATCAGATCACAACAACGCACATTTTATCAATCATTCATCCTTTTTTGCTCATGCCAACAAAGATTCTAATCCCTTTAAAGGGAAAGTTGAGTTTTGGTAAAGAGAGTACAGTTTTGGTCAAACTGAATTTTAGGAAGCAAAACCTGCACTATTTCATTACAAACTAATAGTTATAACTCCACCATGCTCGAAAGGTATACACAATTACAAACGACTAAGTAAAAAGCCTGTTATCATTAAAAAAGAGCCATTAAAACTCAAGAGGGCGCTCTCTAAAACTCTTTGGTTTAAATCATTTTACATACAAAAGTGTGCATGTGATGTTTAGTTAAAATAATAATTAAATAGAGATATTATCAACAACTATTTAAAAACTTCTTGTGAACATTTTTTAAAGAAGTGTAAAAGCATTTTATGTATTTTCTTAAGAGTCAAGATATCATCTGGCTAGACGATATATAAATAATTTATTTGAAATTAAATTTTACAACTACATGTATGAAAGCATTTGAATGGGAAAAATTCTTATTTCACATGTTTTATTCAATGAACCAACCAAAACCCTTACAATTTTTTTTTCGGGAAGTACCAATACTCAAGTGTACCTTTAACTTCAATTCTGTGCATTGAACATGAATTGAGAATCAAGTTATTGGTTTTAAGGTGAACTTTCAAGAACTAGGTCAGTAGATTTTGCAAATCAATTTGGCATTCAGAGGGTTTAGAAACATAATACACATGTATGCACTTTGAACTTAAGTCCCTCTCCCTCTCCCCTATGACATTTATCTTATTCATCTCTCCCCGTCCCCCTCTCTCTTATCCATCTGTTTTACCTTCCATTCCCCCCCCCCCCCTCCTCACTATAATCCTCTCCCTCCTTTTCTTTATCTGCCTAACCCTCTCCCTCTCCTCCCGTTCTTTATTATCTCCTCCCTCATTTTCTATCTCTCACTTACCCCCTCTCTCTTATCTTCTCTCCCCACTTATATCTCTCAATTACCCCCCCCCCCCCCCATCCCCCAACCCCTTCTCCCTCTCTCTTTTCATCTCTCTCACTTTACCCTCCCGCATTTGCATTTTCCGATCTCTTAGTCTCTTTTTCCAAAAGAAGAAATTCTTTTCTCTTCTCATATTTCATGACAGGTGAATGAGTTTGGTCCCATTGATGTAATCTGATTTGTTTTTTCCTAATCAAGCCATGCCCCGCCGCCCATACCTGTCTATATGTCAAGGGCACGGCAGAAAACAAGGCCACCGTTACCCACAGGTGATCTCTGCGCAGGCAAGACGCATCAGAAAAACTTCCACAATAACTGGTTCATCTCGTCAGCTTTCGCGACATAAATGCACCACTTTGGGCTATTGTATGTCGTCTAATTTTGTTTAAACCGCGCTGTCTGATAATAATATTTTTAAAATATCACTCCTAAGTGAAAGAAACATATAGAGTTCCATGACTAACTTTTAGCCCGTTACTGTTACTTTCATTTATGCTTAAGGCTTTTCAGGCAGGATTAAATTTGACACATCTGTCTCATGATGGAACATTTAAAGGCAAATGCTAGTAATGGGAAACGCCCCACACGCAAAAAATTAAATGTACACTCTTATTACCAACCATGTGAAAGAATATAATTTTACTAATATGGGATTATAAACATTTGGCCAGGAAACAGCCTACTAATGGATATATTTGCAAAATTATAAAACTGATTTACAGTAAATTGATCGCCAACGCGGAATCGCGCATACGCTACGTGCAAAAGTCCACGTGGTCCGCACATGGTTTCTGGTATGCGGCCATTGGATTTTTTTCGATATTTCTGCATGCAACGATGCTTAGGTTTGGATTTTACCACACAAGTTCTTTTTAAATACTTAATCAACAATATTGATCAATTATTGTGGCCAATATAAATGTTTTCTGTAACTTTCCCAAAACTGTTATTCATCTTTAAAGGTAGTGTCCTCCTTTTTGCAAGCCAAGTTTCAAAATATATGAAAGAAAATGTCATTTAACAGCTTGCCTGAAAAAATTTAGGGCTTGAAATCTCCTTTTCGTGGAGTTATAGACCTTTAAATAATAAAAGCGACGTAGCTTTTAAAACTGACTATGCAGTTGTTTATTCTTCATTTTCAAGACCTTTTTTGTGGCATACAGTACCTTTAAAAAATGCCTTTACAAGAATAAGTACAATATTGTTGTAATATTATGCTAAATCAGTTAAAACACATTTATTGGCCTATATATAGTTCTATGAAGGGATGATTTCTACACGTTCATTTTTCATTCGTAGAATCCAAATTACGATTTGTAAAAGGCGGACACTCCCTTTAATGCTCCAAGCATTTTGTAATGTTTATGTGGAACGTACCAAGCAGAGTTTTCTTCAGAGGCAAACAAAAAACCTTGACACATTAGTCGACTGTACATACAAATGCTCCTAAGCATTTTTGCATGTTTAGGTGGCACAAAAAAAAATCTTTCAAACTTAACATATAAATGCTCCAAGCATTCGTGTAACAACAACAAAATCTTGACACATTAATCCCATTAACTTTTCTTACTATCCTTTCATATC
>JBAMJV010003117.1:95000-149889 GCA_037951105.1 Echinarachnius parma
TACTCCAGATGCCACTTGAAAAATCCAAAATTTGGGCAAAAGGGGAAAAATCAGCCCATTTTCAAAGAAACGTCAACGTTTCTAGCCCGTTTCTAGCATGCTTGCTGTGTTGTAATGGCGACTCAGTATTTTTGTGGTCCGAGTCCGAGTGCGCTCTCTACGCCACAATTACGTACATGCGATACAATGCATTGCATAGCGATGTTTAGTTACGTGACGCTGGTAATGTGCACTCTCTTCGAGTGTTGACCTTTCGAGATCGGATGTTAATCTTCCATCAAGACGTTGACTATGAACGCCGTAATTATGTGAAGCCTGTCATCACGCTCTGCTACCAACATACATTCAAGTACGCTTTGTAAAAGACTAGTAAACGTGATATCGATATAGAGCTACCGTACCGCGCGATATGTTATGCCATAGCCAGCCATAGGTGGCGTGTGTACGTGGCCATTTCCTGCCAGTTCCCGAAGGAAGACCAACTGACAAATTTTTCCCGCTGAAAATGCAGATTTGGTGAGTATAGCAGAACATTTTTTAGTCAGAATAGAGAAAGAAAAAAAAGGAAAAAAGGGGCACAAAAGAAGTAAGAAAGAGAAGGAATGTGAGAGTGGAAAAAAGTGAAACCTACTTCGACTGCGAAGTGGATGACTGTAAGGTAAATGGTTCTACCAGAACCATTTACATTGTAGATGTGGGATATACGTTCTCTTTTACTCTCTTAGTATTCAAGCAACATTCATTAGTAACATTGACCAATGCCACATACTGAAGGACACTGGTTTATAAATGCAATGAGACGATGACTGCATACCTTGACAGATGTATGAAGCGGGAGTTTCCCCTGGGTGAACCCTGGCTGTGATCACCACCACTCTCTGCTTCACTCCGGGATCCAGGTTCTCTGCATAAACAAAAAAAATATGAATACGACTGATTAGTTAAAATGTTGCATATATATACATGTATATATATCATTATTGAAGATGACACTCTGAAATAATAATACATTGAACTCTGTGGAAATTGATGGAGGTGCTTGAATGATCGGGGGGGGGGGGGGGGGGGGGGGCTCTTTTGGGCCTTTTGGGGGCCATAATTGCCCTGATGCTCCCTTGTAGATTTTTCAAATGACGCACACTTGGTACATTAACCGACTAACTCTAGGGAATACCTGGAACATTGACTGGACTTATTTTTATCAACATAATGAAATTTTTTGAATCGCGTTGGTATACATCATTTCAACTCTGGGGGATTGCTAGACACGATCATCTGAAAAATCACACCTATTTAGAGCAAGGTTATTGTTGTTGATGTTTTTGTTTTTCTTGTTCACGGTCACCCAACATGATAACATTATTATGATCACGCTGGTAGACATAAAGAGATTAATCTGCTTCGATAGGCAAGAATTAATGTTCATGGTATCAGATAGACTGTAGTCCGAAGACTATAGTGCCTTGCGTACAACACAAATATATAAACATACATGCATAAATATATTACAACGCAATACAAACATTACTTAACATCAAAATACAACAGAATAATATATATTTATAAATGTATTTGGTAAGATAAGCACAAACATGGTAGCCTAAAAATGTGATTATTATAATATATGCATATCCTCATTTAATGTTAATTTTATTATCACTGCAAGTATGTACCGGTAAATGAGATAGCTATCATACTCTTTTTCTCTAAAGTTGTTGTTTTTTTTGTGTTTTTTTTTTGGGGGGGGGGAAGGTTGTGATTACATTTCTTAGTTCATGTTGGTAGACATAAAGAGATCATTCTGCATTGATAGGCAAGAATTAATGTTCATGGTATCACTGCGGTAGATAGTATAGAGGGGCGTGGGATGTAATCTCCACGTGAAATTAGTATACTCGTTCCCCTATAATTTATTTATAGTCTTTAAGTCTTTGATCTCTATTGGAGATATTGAGATATCATTGTGCTTCATCGGTCAGGAAATGACATTATTATATAGAGGCAGATAAGATAAAAGGATTCCAAATGTTCATGCAAATATGTATTTATGGGATAGAGGGACGTGAAATTAGTATATTCGTTCCCCTATAATCTATTTTCTACCCTTCTTGCATGTTAATGATCTCTTTGATCTCTTTGGGAGATATTAAGATATCATTGTGCTTCATCGGTCAGGAAATGACATTATTATATAGAGGCAGATAAGATAAAAGGATTCATGAATGTTCATGGTATTACTGCAAGTATGTATCAGTAGATGGGATAGAGGGATGACATCTCCACATGAAGATCAGTATAAAATGTTCTTCTATTTAAAAACAATACAAATCTACCCTTCTGGTATAAAATAATTATGTTTCTTTGATCACTTTGGTAGATATAATAAGAGTTATTGTGCTTCATCAGGGAACAAAAATACATTATGCAGATGCAGATATGATTAAGCGATTTATTGCTTAAAGACTAGATACATTTTACCAAGAAACTATCAAGTAGACACAACATGTATAGTTGTACACACACACACACACACACACACACACACACACACACACACACACACATGTTTAACCAGGTGATCACAAGTAGGGTAAAGGTAAATAAAGTACAAGCAAAATTTTCTGCCTCCAAAACGACATCTAGAAATCTGGTAGAGTTTGCAAATTTCCTCAGATATTTCCACTAACTTTAGATAAATTATAAAGAAATTAAACAAAATAAAGCAAAACTAGGATCAAGGTCAAACACTAGTATTTCACCACTGTTCTGAGCAATTATCACTTCCTTTAGTCCCACATATAGAGGAAAAGGGATGCAAATCAGGAAGAGGCACTAATGAGAAACAAGGGTAGGGATGCGCAATGATTGAATAACCAGCCAAAAAACTCGCCTCACCTACCTCCAACATTTTTTGGTAGAGCGGCCGAGCGGAAAATGCGAAGCAGCCCCCCAAATTGTTGAGCT
Source organism: Echinarachnius parma (assembly GCA_037951105.1). Taxonomy (NCBI): domain Eukaryota; kingdom Metazoa; phylum Echinodermata; class Echinoidea; order Clypeasteroida; family Echinarachniidae; genus Echinarachnius; species Echinarachnius parma. Next base: position 97,965 of record JBAMJV010003117.1, read on the forward strand.
CACGCATCGGTGGATCGTACTTTCTTCCGGTGCACACAAGCGTGAACTAAACTTGATATACACACACATCCCAACATATCCCCCTTCCTTTCATCATTACTCTTTCTCTCTTTTCCTCTCTATTTTCCATCTATATACTCTCTCTCTCTCCCGTTCTTTCTCACACACACCCCTCCTCCCTCTCCCCTTCCTTTCATCATTTCTCTTTCTCTGTCTCTCCCTCTGCATACCTCCCTCCATATATATACTGTCTCCCTCTTCTCTTCTCCTCTACCCCCTTTTCCCCACCCTCTTTCTTTCTCATCTACAACCCCTCATCTCCCCTCTCTCTGTTTTCCATCCATATACTCTCTCTTTCTCCCCATCTCCCTCATTTATATTGTCCCTAGCACTCCCCTTTCCATTCACTTTCTCTCTTATTCCCCCTCTCCTCCCCCCTCCTCTCCCTCTCCTTTTCTCATACATTCTTCCCTGCCTGTCTTCCCCCTCTTCCTTCCTCTCTCTCCTCCTCTCCTCCTCTCCCCCTCTCTTACCCTTCTTTAGTATTCTCTTCCCCTTTTACCTCCTCTCTCTTGTACTCTACATGGGACAGAGAGAATAAAAGAGAAGATGAAATACAAATCAATAACAAGTGTCTAGGTAAGAAAGTGGAAGAAATTACAGAAAAGAAATCAAAGTTAAATGACAAACGAAAATAGTACACGTACAATAAGAACAAAACAGAAATTATGATAAAGGTATGCAAATACTGAAAATAGTGCAGGTAAGTTGAATTAATAATTAAAGTAAAGAGGAAACAAGAAAAGTCATAAGCACACACATAAGAAAATATGGTTTACTAGGATGAATGTATTAAATAAAACGATACAAAGTTACCTCCAAAATATCAGAATATTAAGTTAAATAAACAGAACTGCATACAGAGAAAGAAAGAGTGATGAGTTAAAGGGGACCACCACGCAAATAATAACACAGGCTTATATGTTTTGGTACTGTTGTTTAATATAAAATAGATGTCCAACACTTTGCACAGGGTTGTGTTATTCATAAACAATACAATTAATCACCAACACTTACGGAACCAACATGGCCCCATGGTTCCATATGCTCCAAACGTCTGCAAATGCCAATTCCATACACGCATACGTTTGAAGACGGAACTACGGAAGACGCGTACGTCCTAGACAACAGATAGTCTTCTTCTGCAGACCCATGAATACAGGTACTTTAGTACATGGTGATGAGTTTTTCAATTATATAATTTGTCTGGAAACCCTTTTCTTTTTGTTTTTACTTGTTGGTGGAATAGAGTACTAAAACTATTAACTTTCATTTATAAGAATATTATTTTTGGGTGTTGGTTTCCTTTAAAGAAAGACCTGGGGGGTGTTTCACAAAGATCCTAAGTTGAACTTAACTCTAAGTTGGACTTAGAAACTATGGAAAGCCATTAGTTTCTTTAAAACAATTTTGTAAAATTGTAAAAAGGGTTGAAATGTCGATTCAAATCATTGATATTTTTAAGTATCAAGGGGATTTCATGTTTTTGATGTACAATTCATGAAAAGTCTAAAATACTTGCAATTTTTGCTTTTGAATATCTTTTATTCCAAGGCTACAAATGGCTTTCCATAATATGTAAGTCCAACTTTAAGTTCAACTTAGGATCTTTGTGAAACACCCCTAATGCAGTGACAAAGTGGGATGAAGAGCATGATGTAGAGGAAATGACAACTGACGTTACACTCTCACTCACGTGGAAGATCGCATGGCAGCAAGTTATACAACATGAATAATACATAGCAACGATCTCACATACTTGTGAGATGAATGAGTGCGGTTCTTCATTTACTTATCCATAGAAAGATCGCTAAAATCAAGAGAAAATAAATGTGGGCCAAATATCAACGATCTCACATACTTGTATGAATGAGTGCGGTTCTTCATTTACTTATCCATAGAAAGATCGCTAAAATAAAGAGAAAATAAATGTGGGCCAAATATCAATGTCTGTTCGTCAAGAAGCAAAAGCAACACTAGATAATGGGATCCGATGAGATCTTCTTTGGGCAACTACCATTGGGCATTGTCGTAGGGGCACATTTTCCCGGAGGGGGGCTGAGATTTTTTGCCTGAATAATTAACCTTCCCGCCTTTTCACCTGATAAGCAAGACAAAATAAAAAATTTAAAGGGTCCTTGTCTCTTTGATGTCTGAGAATTATGTTTTTGATTGTTTTAATAGGATTTTTCCCATAGTAGGTTTTGCCAGAATGTAACATGATTTTCCCCAAATATGATACGAGTTTGCCCAAATATGATATGAATTTGCCGATATACAACATGGTTTTGCCTAAATATTACATGATTTAACAGAATTTCAGGTGCCTTTTTGCTGAATATGGCCATTTTCTAAATTGCAGGGGGGTATGTAAGGATAGTTTAACATTTCATAGTGAAAGTAAAAACGGTAGTCAGGTTACATCACCCTTGTCTAGATTTAAAAATAGGATTTTTCTCAAAGTGATATTTGAGACTTTAATCATATAGCAATATCATCAAAAGATTCTTCTGAATGATGTGTGAAAGTGACATCGAAACAGAACACTGTTTACCTAGTTAAAAGAGTGAAAATTGATGTCAGGTCACCTACAATCGAAAGGCATTCCAGAACACTTTTCAATTTAATCAAAACAATCTCATTAATCATGGAGACATTTGACAAATCAAAGCCCAGTTCATTCTTCTGTTATTATAAGCCAAACATCAAGGGACAAGGGAAATAGAAATGAGATAGCTCTAAGTGATTTTGGTTGAATTTGACAAAGTTAATGGATTACTTTAAAGGGAACCACCACCCAAAAATAATATTCTTATATATGAAATGTTATGAAATGTTATGAAATTGTATAGTTTTAGTAATCCATTCCACCAACAAGTTCAGAAAAATTGTTTTCCTGACAAATTATATAATTTGAAAACCCATCACGATAATATAGTGATTGTCTAGGATGTATGCGTCTACCATGCTTCTATTGTCGCCAAACGTAATCAGGTATAGAATTGGCGCACTCGCAAATGTTTGGGGCTCACGGAACCATCCATGACAAGGGGAAAAAATGGATTTTTAATATTAGGGGGTTACTTTTTCAATCTGATGGATATCACCAAATATTTCCCATAATACCCTTTGATAATTTCAGGAACTACCTACTCATTTCAGGGGGCTGATCCATGATCCACCCTGTTGGTTTCGGTGATTAATTGCATTATTTATGAATAACACAACCCTTTGCATGCAAAGTGTTGGACATCTCCTTGATATCATAACGGTACCAAAACATATAAGCCTGTGCTGTTCTTTGCGTGGTGTCCCCTTTAATATCGTCCAACTACCAGTCACTCCGCCAGACAGGGTCTGTGCGGTTCAGTGGGTCATGCACCAATTCAACATGAAGGGGATGCATTATCAAACTTGTAATGGTAGTGGACCGTGGCATGGTTTGCGTACATTACACAGCGGACTCGATGTCCCCCGGGAATCCATCCCGTGCTCCAACGATCGCGACATCACACGCCATCCATTAAGCTTGCGTCCGATCATGAACAGCACTGGGAAAAGGTCAGGACCCTTGACTTACTTTACTGCAAGGTGAGTGCAATGAGTAAGTGAATATCACTTTGCATTTTTGCTCATTACTCGGCCATATAACGTCCATTTAACTTGAAATTTTCACACAACACCCCAGTATCAGATAACAATAATATACATTGTTGTAATCACTCATCACTTTTTGCACATGTCAACAAAGTTACTAGATCCCTTTAATGCAAGGTCCTCCCAGGTAAACCCAGTAGGTGGTAATATCAATAATAAGAACTTATACAGTCAAACCTGTCTTTAAAGACCTCAAGGGAGAAAGCAGAGGTTGACTTCTCAGCAGATGGTCTCTATAGACAGGTTCATATAAATGTAAACCGCATTCAAGGGAGTCAAGATTAGTGGTCTCTATAGACAGGTGGTCTTTATATGATGACACACGCGGTACCCCGGGGTACCGCGTTGTGTAGCGCCATCTTGCGTCCAACCGTACCGCAGCTATTGCGTTGTGCATGCAGTGCAGCGCGATTGTATGCACGCTATACCCACAGTACAGCCCTAAAAATTAAATAAATAATTAAACAAAATGGCGGATTTTCATCTGGTACCCCGGGGTACCGTTTATGTCATCATATACAGGTAGTTGCTAGAGTAGGTGTGCATGTGTTGGCATATAGTGGTAACCTACCAAAGACTAAATATTTCAGGAGCTTCATCCACTTAACCCTCATCATTAACCCCTTGACTACGGGAACCGGGTGGGTTGTGTGCAAAGTCTATGGAGATTTCACAAATTCGTAGGGAACGGTTAATGATAAATGACCTCAAAATATATATATATTTGTTCTGTGGGTCTCCAAGTAATATTCACATTGGCCCGTATTCGCAAAGGAGGTTTGTAGGAGGTTTGTACAAACCATGGTTTGACGATGGTTTACATCTATGGAATGTTGCTCGCATACCGTAAATTGTAAATCAACATTGCTAACAAGTATGGAGTTTACATTCCTTCTCCATCAGTTTACAAATGGCATTCCATAGATGTAAACCTTGGTCAAACCATGGTTTGTACAAACCTCCTACAAACCTCCTTTGTGAATACGGGCCAATTTGTTTTGATCGTAAGTACATCTCCCATGTGGATTCTACTCCGACAGGAGAAGGAGAAATGTGGGTGTAAATTTATCAAAATGATGTGTTACAAACTACATGTTAGAAGATTGTGGGCAAAATTAGGGGCATCAACGCAGAAAGTGTCGGAGAAATATTCATCAGCAAGACAATTTATCCACAATTACTGCTCTCTACCCAGGTGAGGTGGAATATGAGTGACACATGAGAGTGAAAACTAGAGTTAAGCAAATACAACAGTGGTTATCAGGTGGAGATATGAACTCATTGGCCCCAGTCACAGTCAACCCTGCTCTTAGAGACCACCAGTCTATTAAAGGGATCGATCTAGTAACATTGTCTACATCCTCAAAAATCAATTAGAATTTTAGCTGAGTCGACCTGACTGAAAGCGACAGTCAGTCTAACCCAGTTGCTGTCAATTCAACATGTTAAATCGGGAGTCATGAGGCATTGCACACAAAATTGATCCGACTGAAAACCAGTCGGATCGGTTAAAGGAAATACATTATCAGTAGTTATCATGTTTAGATGTGAACTCACTGGCCCCACTTCTCATCAAAATGTTACATTCAACCCTAGGCTATCGTAGACCATATATTTAAGTGATCAAATAACTTTGTCAAATTCCAACAAAATCATTTAGAGGTTCCCATTTCTTTTGCATCTTGTTGTTTGGCTTATATGCTAATTTGATTGTTTAAATGTCTACCCCAAGTCCCTAAAGGCCCAGTCCCATACTGACAATTTTCACGACGAATCGCAACGATTTGACATTCGTCGAGAAAATCGCTTAGGTCGTGTTGCATCGTGTTACATCGTATCGGTTCTTCCCCCAAAACCGTTGCGCATCGTGAAGAAAATCGTGAAAGCGGAGCCAAAATAGCCGTCTTCAACTGTTCAAAACAATCGCCACGCCACGACGATTTTCACCAAAAATCATTGTATTTCCTGTTGCATATTCGTGTCAAGTCGTTCCACAACGTTGCAATTCGTTGCGACTCGTATCGCTTCGTTGTGAAGATCGCCGCTTTCCGTTTTTGAACTGACCATGGGCATAGAGACTTATGTAATACCTATTCATCACGAGGGGGGGGGGTGAATGAATAGATCATCCCCCTGTTGAATGGTATCAATGACAGATCTACGCCCGTGGAACTGACTCAAGCAAGTCCGATTGTTCATATTGTGCACTGCCCGATTGTTTCATAAAAAGAATGTGAGGAAATCGTTGCAACATGGCGATAGTTTTGAACCGGTTCAAAACATTTGTTGTGCTAACACGATTCATGGCGTTCTTCGCGATGCGCAACGGTTCGAAGAACGAATTACAATGACTCGCGATGACTCAAGCGATGTTCTCCACGAATGATAATTCGTTGCGAGTCGCTGTAAATATCGCCACTATGGGACCACAACTTTTTTTCTGCCACGATTTTTCTACCGCAATGGTTAAAGACAAAAGAAGGACAAACTGACTCGGCGAAGAACGAATATTCGTCTTGAATCGCCCTACAATTATTCCCAATTCGTTGTTAAATCGTGGCTAAATCGAGTCGATTCGTTCTAGTAAATAAAATCGTTGCGAGTAGTTGCGAGTTGCCGTGAAAATCGTCAGTATGGGACTGGGTCTTAATTACGGATGGTTAAATTGAAAAGTATTCCGGAAGGTTTTATCAATTGTTGTAAAACATCAATGGGAAAAAGGTGATGAAATCTGACATTAATTGTCCATTTTCACAAGGTAAACAGTGTTCTATCACACATCATTCAGAAGAATCTTACAATGATTTTGGTATATGATTGATTAATATGATTTTTGGTGAAAATTTGATTAAGTTAATGGATCACTGTACATATGTAATCTACCATGGGCGTCGATCTGTCATTGATACCCATTCATCAGGGGGGGATGATCTATTCATTCATCCCCCCCTGATGAATAGGTATTACGTAAGTATCGACGCCCATGTAATCTACTCAAATTACTTTCAAAATCAGTTCTTCTTGATTTAATACATGCATTCAGGTAAAAACTGCCTCGTGAACATTTTCCTAGTAAACAATTATACTTCAGTACATAATCCAAATAAAGGGAACTAAGTCACGCGCATAATTTGTTTAAGAATTCTTGGGACAAAATTTGGGTGAATAAGTAAAACACAATTTGTCATTTAATGTTTTATTACAAACTTGTTATAGTTTTGTGTATTTGATAACTGTCCTTTTTTTCAGATAAGTTTCCTTTAACATGTTTAATACTGGTAGGAATCTATTCAGGTTTACACTAATTATCCGTCCAAGGTCGATGGGCTGTCCTTGAAAATTCTTTCCCACAATTCTGCCCTCGTTTTTCTCACCTCTATGCGCCTTATTATCTCTTACACTTTTGGTGGTTACGCCCTTTACGCAGTCCTTTATCCTCTAACCCCTCCCCATACTGTTTCTTATTTTGTTTTCTCTGTACTTCTCTCTCCATTTATCTATTTTCCTAATTTTCTTTTCCCTAATTAAACCCAAGGTGACGCAGAAAAAAAGATCCATCTTAACATGAGCTTGAAGTGCCCTTTTTAAACTTCCTAATAGACCATGGCTCGCATTTTTGCTTGATGGCGCCCCTCTTTTTATCATTAGATTTTCTTTAGCTCTCTTGATTATTTTTGTTTCAATCTTCTTCTCTTTTTTGGTCTGTCCAATATTTGAGTTATATCTCCTTCATGCCACCCCCCCCCTTCCCCTCACCCTACCCCCCCCCCTCCCCACCCCCTTTCTCTCTCCCTCTGCATCTCGTTATCTTCTAGTTTTCTTTACTTTCTTTCAATGTCTCCTCTCTTTTTCCTCACTCTCCCAAGGTGAATCAGAAAACTCATTCCTCTTACGTGTGCTCTTTCCTATCGATGCGTCCTTTTTTTCTTCTAAATTTCCTCCAGACCGCGGCTCGCGATTTTCCGCACCAGCGGTCCTACAACCATGCGTGGTCAGAAGGAATCAATTCTGCTGCGTTGGCGGGGCCAGGCATGTGAATCATCAGAATGTGGCTTTCTTACTCTGGATTTTTGTAAACCCATACCCTGCCAACATTTCAATTCTGGAAATAGGGACAAATTTGGCCGGAGTTCCAGGGGGTGGCACGTACATTTGTGTAAAAGCACTTTGAAGGGCAATTAAGGCTTAAAATGATACCAGAATCATAGGATCTTACACCATCTACACACCTGAAAAACACACAAGGACCACTGGAGGCTAAACATATATACCAGAGTCATAGGATCTAACACTTTAACACAATAAAGTGTGGAAGTGTATACAAAATGACCGAGTTTAGATGCAGGTCCCTCTGGAAGAACAAAATTTTAAAAAAAGAGGTAATATATTATGGTGCTAGGCTGGGCGTTCATGAATAAACTATAAGGTCATGACATCATGGTACGTCATCTGCACTCTCCTCAGTATCATGAATATTCATAACTAGGATTAGGGTTGGGGTGAGTTTGAAGATTATAGTTACAAAGACACATAATGAATACAAAACTCTGTCCTTCCGTTACTGAACAGTGAAGCAATTAACTTGTTGTAATTAATATACCAATAGACATATTTTTTTCAAATAAGTGTTGTAATACTCTTAGAACATTAGGGAATAGACTATGAGCCAATATTACATGATAGTCCTCTTAACTTCACAGATATTGGATCATAACTAAAGGACTTGAAAATCCATGTCCATTTTGCCGTCCTTCCGTTACCGGCCTCATTAGTGTCCATATCTAATAAAGGTAATGTTAAAAAAAATATTTAAAAAATAGGAAATCAAAGGTGTCCCACCAAGAGTCTCAGAAATGTAATTTACAATGATAAATCATAGGCAGGATTCTAGAATTATTTGATTTAATTTCAAAAATTGCGTCTGAATGTCCTTCCGTTACCGTGGAATTGCCCTAAATGTATCATGCAGAGTTTTCACTAAAGTCTGATATGACGTACTGTGACGTCATTACCCTATGACTATTCATGAACGCCCAGCCTAGGACCATAATATTCTACCTAAAAAAGAGCACTGAAGAGGCCAGCCTGGAATAATAAGACCAAAACAAAAAAATTGGGGATGTCCCGATTTCAGGGCTTTATGAAATTAAGAAATCGGGACTGTCCCGGGAAATTTGGGATGGTTGGCAGGTATGTAAACCCCTTTAGGACTACAATTTTCATAATTCTTTCAGATTAAATGCATTTTGAAGCCTGGCATGATGGTGAGAATGTCAGGTAATCAAAACAAAAAAATTTAAGGGCTAGTCATGAAAATATTCAAGATTGTGTGTATTGACAAAATGTTTCTCATCTCTTTTCATTCAGGTTGTGGCTTTTCAGTCTGGATTTTGTTAACCCCTCTAGGGGTACCGCATAAAATGTCATATTGTTGATTGGCTGTAACAAAAGCGGGATGCGTAACCACTGACATAGCAGCAGATTCCACAACAGGGATTACATAACCCGCTTTTGTTAGAGGGTTAATGAACCGGTCTATTTGGGACAACCTTTTGTCAATTGGGTATGCAAAACATGTCAATCCACAATCCATTCTTACAGTATCTACAAGGTTCCTCATTGTATCTCAAGCAGCCAGAGACAGACTGTGTCATATTATAGTCACACTTGCTTGAGGTGGATTCCAATTCCATGCATACCTTCTGCAAAGTTCTGTTTAAATATTTGGAATAATAAAGGTGTTTTTTATTCAATAGGAGGATTATTTGTACTCAATGGTTTAAGTATGGGAGGAACAAGGTTTGAAAGAATTTCAGCAATTTATGAGCACTAATTGTTTTTGATCTATTAAGAGCGACATACCAAGAACTAGCCATTCCCCTCCTTTAAAAAGGGTTATTTTCCCAAACATTTTAAAGGTGTTCTGAAGGGTATTGGATGTCTTAATGGATAAGTGTTGGATAGCATACATGACTAGTAAACATCCGATGTACATGCAAAAAAAAGTAGTCCCTCAAAGTTATCAATTAGATCATCTTCTACGTCACCCCATCTACTGAGCATCATAGATCTGTTTTATTTTACATTTAAAAAAAACATAAAACCTACTAGCTTGGAAATGTTCAAACCATTATAATGCACAAGTATTACAGAACCAGTGAAGTGCATGCATTAAAGGGCTATTTTCCAAACATTTTAAAGGTGTTTTGAAGGGTTTTGGATGTGTTAATGGAATAGTGTTGGATAGCATACACAACTAGTAAACATCCTACATCCCACAATAAAAGTTATCACTCGCATCACCTTCCACCCAAGTCACCCCATCTACTGAGCATCAGCGTATATTTTATTTCTAAACTGGGTTCCAAAAGAAACTTATCACTTCTTCAGAGCGACACACATTAAAATCCAAAGCATAAAAAGTAATCATAATTGGGCATAGATTAGCTATAATACTCCTGAGCAAGCTCATCTAAAAAAGATTATGTTTGCTTTAGTCAACAAAGAATAAAATAAGGTGAAATCGCAAGAGGTAATTTTTCAAAAATCACAGAAACTGCTCGCTTTCCGGGCACAGAGCTCGGTACGGACAATAGCCTAGTCTAGTGGTTACATAACCCGCTTTGAAGTTGAATGAATCGCTATTGAAAGTTCTGAATAGACCGCCTTTCATGGAGGCTCGCAGCGAGCAGTTTCTGTGATTTTTAAAAAGTGACCTGTAGTGGTTCCATGGCATTTTTCTCTTTTTTGGCAAAAGCAAACTTTTAATTTTTCAGATATGCTTCATAATGAGAATGATAGCTTATCTATGTCTAAATATGAATCAATTTGATGCTATGGATTTTAGTGAGCGTCGCCCTGAAAAAGTGATAAGTTTCTTTTGGAGCCCAGTTTACATCTACAAAATCACCATAAAATCTACTAGCTTGGACATGTTCAAACCATATAATGCACTTGTAGTAAAAACCCAATAGAGTGCATGCATTATCTTCCACCTAAATTACCCCATGTCTAGGGCTTCATCTACCATTATTCTATCAATCCATCTCCAATAGTTTTTACACACACCACTTCCCATCCCTTTTCATTTAAAGTGGCCAGGCAAACCAAATCGATTACCTAATTAGTACATTTAAATATCCCTTTTTTGGTCGATATTCTAGCCAGAGTTTGTTTTTTGAAAATCTCAATAATCTGCAGAACATGACATATTTCCACTTAGTTTAAAAGCATTCCGGTGATTTGCTAAACCCCGCCCCGTAAAATTCATGATTTGGGGGGCGTGGCCAAATGACATCATTGCTGGCGGAAGTTGCATTTATTTGTACAGACAAATGCAATCTTCCGCCTGAAATGGCATCACAGGTCTTATGTATAATGTGTTCAACAACATTCAGGCAAATTTTTTGAGGGCCGTTTCCCAATGGTGATTTGGGAGGTAGATTTGTTTTAAAGCATTTAAAGTCTGCTCGAATGATGTTTTGAATGCTGGAGCACAGGACCCCCCCCCCCAAAAAAAAAAAAAAAAAACAAACACCTTTTAACGCTATGTCAGAAGAAATTCTTTTCATCATTAGGGTCATCACAGAGAATAAAAGATCAAAAGAATTCCTGAACAAATGTATGACTATCAGATGCATTTTGCACACCACCCAATATACAATCTAAGTACTGTGCTAAACAGATTCATTCAAATTGTTTGCATATCTTTATAAACAAAAACAAAAGGGATTTCCCTGACATCCTCTCAGCTTGCCTATGGTTCCCTGACATAGCAACAACTAATGTATGCAAGTTGGATTCCAAGTACAAGGCTAAACAGATTATATCAAATTGTTAACATATCTTTATACAAAAAAAGGATTTCCCTGACAACCTGTCAACTAATGTACAGTATGACAAAGAAAAAAGAACAAATGAATTCCTGAACAAATCTATGACTATCAGATGCATTTTGCACACCACCCAATATACACACTAATTCATTATAATTGTTTGCATCTTTATAAACAAAAACAAAAAGGATTTCCCTGACAACCTGTCAGCTTGCCTGTAGGTTCCCTGATATAGCAACAACTAATGTATGCAAGGTGGATTCCAAGTACAAGGCTAAACAGATTAATTCAAATTGTATCTTTTAAAAACAAAAAAGGATTTCTCGGACAAGTGTCAGATTGCCTGTGGATCCCTGACATAGCAACAACTAATGTATGCAAGGTAGATTCCAAGTATTGAATTGTATTGCTTAGGAACATGTTTAATAATGAAAACAAACTTTTTTCTAGGTCACTGGGCATGAATGTGAATACCTAAGTGAACAATGCCAAATTCCTTTCACAAAACCGAAATCTTAGAAGTGGAACATTGCTCTCACCTTTAACCCATTTAATACTGTAAAATACCTTTAAAAAAAATTTATGGTTGTTGATGGCAAACGAAACCATGCTAAGATTCTTTTTTAAATAACAATATTTATCCCTATAGAATATTAATAGAAGTGATGAATTTCTCTCATCTTTAACCTATTTAATACAGTACAACATCTTACAAACAGTTTACAGGTTTTGATAGCAAGCAAAACCATGTTTAGATTTGTTGTAATAACAAATAATTACCCCTTATTTGTATGTATAAAGGCAGGTAAAAGAAGTCCAAATCTACAGATGGAATAATTAGATATGATACTAAATGAAACAAAAATTACACTATATACATCATCAGACAAATCCATACCAATTTGTTCAGTGACTCACTTTACCACATACCATGGACTAATAACTAACACAAAAAAAGAAACAATGTGTCATAATTCTATGAAATCAACAAATCCAAAATATCCAATTGTGTTTCATATTCTGCGATGTCTATCATATCCAAGACACATTTTTAGAAAATGTTTATTTAGAAAAGCAATGTAGTGGCCAGTACAACCATTATGCTTTTTTTTTGTTTTGATAATTAATTTGATTAACACCAACTCATGGGTGAATGTGAAGCCATTTTGATTAAATATATTACTTCATTATTATTAAACCAAAGAAATTCATATGTTCATTGTTCAACAAAGGATCCAATGTTGCTTTTAATTCTGGGTTGGTAACTAAAAAAAAAAAAGGATTGTGGTAGTCATAACATTCATGAATGAATCATATTCATTTTGTAAGTCTGATTACTCAGAATCCGTTGTACATAGAGTCGATGTAATGAAACAGTCGATGAAAAACATCACAAAGAACAAAAAGAAAAATGAAATGTTTGACAATGACAAAAATGTGCGTGGTATTAAAATAATACACTTATTACATTGTGTCATTTTTGACATTGAAAATATGAGAGTGACATAAACTATTCCATCGTGTCATTGTCTCGTAGGAGAGTGAAATTAGCCCGTTCCATGGTCTGGAAATAGAAGGCCTGATTAGATTGTTGAATGTCACATTAATACCGGTGAAATTAAATAATTAAATAATAATATGGCAGTTTCATGCTCTGTCCTTGATCCCCCAAAGTCACGTTAATTCCCCGCACGGTCCCCACGCAACAAAGGAGAGAGAGGGAAAGAAACAAACGAGAAAGAGAGAAAGATTATTGAATTAAATAATTAAACAATACGCTGGTGTCATGCTTTGCCCTTAAAGCTAAATAGCAGTATTGGGGAAACAACACACACACAACAAAAAAATAAAATGTATGCTTTTTTTTCACAAACCACGTGAAATAATATATTTTGACTAAAATGGGATTATAACAAATTGGGACAAGAAACCGCCTATTGAGAAATTTGCAATTTAGACCATAAACGTACTAGGTGCTCGATCGATATCGCCGACGGTTGTAAATTGAAATGTTCATCCGCACAACATACGCAAACCATACCGCGCACCAATTCGATCGGCTAGTTAAACGACTTTTCGCCCAATCTAAGTGGCGCACATGGAACTTTCCTTATATTTTAGATTTAATGTAGATTGGTTTAGATTTGTACCACATAAACCCACCGGCGCCGATTCCATCCAAAAACACAATGCATTGGGGGGCGAGCATTGTTTGAGAACAATGCTCTGCCCCCCCAATGCATTGTGTTTTCGGATGGAATCGGCGCGCCTGCATAAACCCTCTTTTACTAGTATACCATTTCAACCATGTTGATCAATTGGTTTGGCCAATGGAGTTGATTTCCGTAACTTTCCCAATACGGCAGTATGGCTTTAATCCCCAAAGCAATGCTAGCAATTTCCTTTATTGCTTTGTGGCCCAGTCTGGCAATTGTTGGTTCAAATTCTTGCGTCCCCATTTAACCTGAATCTGGTGACCCCAAACAAAGAGAAACACTACAATTTATGTTATATGTTGTTGCCAACTAATGAAATTCGGTGGCCCAAAGCTAATTTTAGTGGCCCCTGGCCAGTGGGCCTGTGTTAGTTTCGAGCATTGCCCAAAAAGTCTGGCCCCATATTCATGAAACCCCGCTAGCTTAGTTACTTGCTAAGTGTATATTAAATGCGCACTTTATTGAGCAACGAACAGTTTTCCTAGTCCCCAACTAGGGTTAGCTGGGTAAGATTTAGGAACCAACTAAGTTTTAACCCTAGTTAGCAACTAACATATTGTGTTTAATTTGTAGCCGCGCCATCCAAAATAGACTTAGCAAGGAACTAAGCTAGTGGGCTTTCATGAATGTGGGGCCAGATGTACATAAGAATGAAGTAAGAGAGAGAGAGAGAGAGGGAGGGAGAGGGAGAGGGGTTTAATTTAAATGCGGTTTAATTGGGTAGTAGAGATAAAGAGAAATCAATTAGATGATTCGCCCATTTTAATCCGTGGCCTTGATCCAACCATTCACACCTACCACCCCTCAGGGTCAATAATTGAACACATATATGAACAATGAAAAGTGAGAGAACATTCCAATCAAAAAGAGATAGAGATCAGGCAACAATGGATGGGGGGAAAATTACATTAATTCATGTTCCGCTTGAGTAAACACAGCAGGTGTGTGATTAATGAGATTTTAAAATGTGATTGGCATAGACAAACTTATACAGGAAATTCCCAGAAGGTGTCGCATTAAAAGCTGTGATCAATTGCAAAGTCAGAAAATGGGCCTAAATGCTAAAAAATGACTTGCATATAGAGTACCGAAGTAGTGACGTCACATGCTTTTGTTACGGCATAGTAATGGTTCTAAACAACTTGTCCTTTCATACTGGCATTGTGTAGTGGGTCGGAGCTGGACAATTGCCAGCTAAATCACCAATTCATGACTTGCCTGACATTGTTTAGAACCATTACCCATGGCAATGAATAGCTCTGACGTCACACTTCGGTACTCTATAATCGCATCTTTACTATCGATTCCAAATCTTTATGCAATAACCCCCACATCTTTGGGGGAATAATAATCCATTTGAGGATGAATAATAATAATAATAATTAATTTGTATAAAGTGCAATGTAATGGATCAGTGAGCATGAGTCTCAATGGGGATGAGACAACAGGTCTCCCTCCCCCTCCCCCCCCCCCCCCCTCACTCATCCCCAAACAAAAGAATTCCTTTATAAATGCTACTCATGCAGGCTAATTACAGTCTTTGAACAACCCCCCCCCCCCCCCAAAAAAAAAAAAAAAATTAAAAATAAATAAATAAATAATAATAATAATAATAATAATAATAAATAAATAAGTAAATAAATAAATAAAATTAAATAATAATAATAATAATACATAAAGAGTCAAATTTTACTTGTATTGCTTTTACAATCATGTGGACAAACTATCATACAACATATCATGGGTCTCAATATGCAGGTACATGTAGTTCTTGTGATTCAGGGTTGGTGGTGGGGTGATGAGACAATAGACTAAACCAAACATCTACTGTACAACTTACACATGAGCATCATAACATTTGGGTTAGGTTTACAAATTTGGCAGACTTGGAAGAGGAATACTCACCAAATGTTTTGTTGCCTTAAGGAATTGGATTTATTAAACATTTTTAGCCATGTTTCTCTTTAGTATAATTAGTGTATGATAACAAACTTTGTGAAAGTTTCGCTTTAGGGCAATTCCACGATAAAGTGGACATGACCACCAAATTTTCAAAATGGTCAGATAGTTTCAATTTTGGTATCAAAATAAAGCTTAAGAACTGAATTTTTAAAGTCTGACCTTTAAAATAGAAATATACATCAGGAACATATTAAAATATGCGCATAAAATATGAATAATTAATTTTCACCCAAATGTCTGGAAAACGTGTTGAAAATAAATCAATGTAGCAAGAGCAAGTAGGACAGGAGGTAAAAACTTATTATATTTTCTCAGAGGTTTAGGGTTGAATGTAATAAAAAAAATCATTGAAGTTCATTTTTTTCATTTTGATATGCTTCAATGAACAATTCATTTATGATAAAGAATATTGTCCCGGTGTTACGGTAAAAACTGATATTTTTAGCATTGTAAGAAAATTACGAACACAAAAAAAAAAAAATTAAATTGCCCAAATCTTGACTACACATATCTACCATAAACAAGTATCAAAATGATGATTGGACATTTCATTAATTAATTAAAAATGGTTGAATAGTGGTCCCGGTGTTACGGTCACTGTAACACCGGGACTGTAACACCGGGACTTACATTGCAATAGTACAGGGAGCATAGAGAATCACTGCATACTAAAGTGACCAGCTAGTTTCTGTCATGTTGGGGTGGTAGCTTGATGCATACATACTAAATTGTTGCTTGATCTACTACCTAGAGTAAAAATGTTTTGAGTTTTTAGTAAGACAACCCATTTTCCCATAGACTTTGTACATTACAGTCCCGGTGTTACAGTGCAATTTTGTATACTCTAGTTCATAATTATCTTGATAATAGTTTTTTTTTACAAATAACACCCAATTATTATTATTGAGTCTCTACTACACCAAATGAACATAGCCACTTTTCAAAATGTTCACTAACTTCACAGAGTTTTGCCAGTAAAGTAAGACAGCCTGATTTTCCATAGACTTTGTACATTACAGTCCCGGTGTTACTGTACAATTTTGTATACTCTAGTTCATAATTATCTTGATAATAGATTTTTTTTTACAAATAACACCCAATTATTATTATTGAGTCTCTACTTAACCAAATCGATACAGCCACTTTTCAGAATATTCACTAACTTCACAGAGTTTTGCCAGTATAGTAAGACAACCTAATTTTCCATAGACTTTGTACATGCCCTTTCAGAGGTCCCGGTGTTACAATCACGGTGTTACGGTACAATTTTTTATATGCTAGTTCATAATTATCTTCATGATAGATTTTTTTTCCAATTAACACCTAATTATTATTATTGAGTCTCTACTAAACCAAATAAATATAGCCAAGTTTCAAAATGTTCATTAACTTCACAGAGTTTTGCCAGTATGTAAAGTGTTAAAAAAAGCATGTCCTTTTTGCGTCCCGGTGTTACAGTAGTAATTAATGATGCGTAACTCATTAATAAATGAAAATTTTGTATTAATTTTTTTTTTCAAAGTTGCTTGTGATAACAGTCAAAGATATACAATAAAAGATTGTTCTCATTCTTTACACTTAGTTTGTTATTTACATTTGGAAAGTGAAAATGTGTTCTGAAGTGTCCCGGTGTTATCGTGGAATTGCCCTTTATGTCGGTGGATAAAGAGACTCAATAACAATTAAATAAAGTCTTTTACTCTTTAATAATGAAAACATATTGCATTCTTAATACTGCATATCTGTGACGGCAAGTGAGTGGGAGGAAATTATGGTCATCTTCTGCTTCATTAGCGCAATAAATCATATTAATGAAGCTTAATGAGCGACAGCTTTATTCCCCACATGCAAGACAGAATTAATTCTGCAAACACTTTCTAGTGTTTACTGTCATCAAGTCATACATAATTCCTTAGTGGTCGAGCTCAAAGTCCTAGATGTATGTCTTTTTAAAGTGGCCCCACAAACAAAATAACAAATTTTACCTAATCATTACATTTTCAGCAGTTTTTACATTTATTTGTACATTTAAATATCATTTGGGGGTCAATATTCCAGCCTAAGTTACTTTGTATTAAAAGCAACAACAATAACAGAAAATAGCATGTGACTTGCTAAGCCCTGGCCAACATTGTCCAAATCTTCAAAATCCAATTGGAATTCTAGCGGTTCCCTCATACCTTGTTATATTCATATTAAAAATAGAAGCATTGTCCAGGTTTCTTTTGTTTATTTTCCCTTTCGTTAACAAGATATTTACAATTGAAGTGTTCAGATGTTAAACTATCCACTGGATAGTCGTAACTGTGTACAAAGTCAGCGCAATGAGTTAGTGAATATCACTTTGCATTTTTGCTCATTACTTAGCCATATAACGTCCATTTAACTTGTAATTTTCACACAATTCCCAGTGGACCTATTAGATAACAATAATATACATTGTATCAACCACTCATCACTTTTTGCTCAAGAATGTCAACAAAGTTTAATACTAGATCCCTTTAAAATTCACGATTTCGGGGGCGTGGCCAAATGATGTCCTTGCAGGCGGAATGCAAACAAATGCAAACTTACGCCTGCAATGATGTCAACTGCCTTTTGTGGAATGCAGACAGCGTTCAGACACCATGGCCCGGATTCACAAAGGAGGTTTGTACAAACCATGGTTAAAACCATGGTCTACATCTATGGAGTGCTGCTCGTAGACAAGTAAAACAATATATAATTTATAATGATACGACTGTTAGTGCTTGCTAACCATCAAATTTCACCATCTGAGAAGACAAACACATATTTGATGCCTTTAGTAAATGTGTAGCATCAACATTGTTAACAAGTAAGGAGTTTACATTCTTTCTCCATCAGTTAACAAATGGCACTCCATAGATGTAGACCATGGTTTAAACCATGGTTTGTACAAACCTCCTTTGTGAATTCCATCCATTATTAACCCGTTCACTACAAGATTCTGAAATCCACATAGACTTTGTACATAGCCCACGGTTCCCGTAGGCAATGGATTAAGAGGCGTTCCCAATGGTGATTTTGCAGCTAGATTTTCCTTTAAATGCATTATTTGGAAAAATTCAGTGTAAAAGTCTTTTTTCCGGTCAAATCTATCAGAAATTAGAGAGACTGTTCAGGATTTTCAGGACTCTGTTTCAGGAATGTTGTTTTGAATGAAGAACTGCTGGAATTCTTATTAAGCTGGGGCAGACTTTAGGAGACATTTCTTTCTTTCAAATTAACAAAAGAAGGAAATACCTTGGTACAGCTAAATTTAACAAAATAAAAAAGGATTCTTAAACTTAACTTATTCCATTCTCAACAATGGACATTAGATTTCTTCTTATAAATAGTGGAATGCACCAGTTCAATACCCATTCACAAGAGGGGTCTAAAATCCACTCAATGTCAGGCATGCATACCTTTTATTTTCTACTAAAATAACTGTTCATAAGAGGGGTTTAGAATTTACTCCACATGCACAATACCTTTTAATTTCTACTACAACCAACTAATATGTCTGAAAAGGGCAGACAAGCTGCCCAATATAAAAGTTCACTAATATATGCAAATTTATGTGCATTCATTAGATAACAACATGGGGGAAAACCTATTCAAATAGCAAGTTTCTATCAAGAAAATTCAATACTTGGTTGCTGCTATGCCAGGGAAACTTTAAACATGAAGCATTCATTGGCGACAACCTGGGGAAAAGCTATTCAAATATAAATCTGGGGGTGTTTCACTAAAGTCCTAAGTTGAACTTAACTCTAAGTTGGTCTTAACAATTATGGAAAGCCGTTAGTTTCTTTAAAAAGATTGTTGTACAGGTCCTTTTTCGAAGGCATAAAATGTTGATTCAAAGCATTCATATTTTCTATCACGGGCGTCGATCTGTCATTGATACCCATTGATCAGGGGGGGATGATCCATTCATCCATCCCCCCCTGATGAATGGGTATTACGTAAGTATTGACGCCCATGTTTTCTATTATCAAGGGGATTTCATGATCTTGATGTAAAATGTTATGAAAACTCTATAATATTTGCCTTTTCGCTTTTGAATATATTGTATTCCAAGGCTACAAATGGCTTTCCATAATAGTTAGGTCCAACTTAGAGTTAAGTTCAACTTAGAATCTTTGTGGAACACCCCCCTGTTTGTAATTAAGTACAATTCAATACTTGGGATCTACCTTGCAAACATTAGTTGTTGCTATACCAGGCAAACTTTGGCCCAGCTTTTAAAGTGACAGGAACTATATCTTTGTTAACTCCTTCCATTCAAGATTCTGAAATCCCCATAGACCTTGAACATGATCCACCCAGTTTTCGTAGGCAAGGGGTGAATAGGATATGCAAGAAATTTTAATCTATCAGTAACTGGCTGGACGAATAAATTAAGTCAATACAAAACAGTTCTATTATTAAAGGTGCATCTGTAAAGTGTCAGATATTGCCCAAAATTACATTTGAGACTTCAATCCTATACCAAAATCATTGTGAGATATGTCCAAATGATGTGTAAAAGTTTCATTGAAAAAGAACACTGATTTCCTGGTTAAAAAGGCGAAAATTTGCGTCCGCTTTTTACAACGAATTACTGTATAACGTGTATGAGGTTTATGACCATTCATTAACGCTCTTGAGCTGAATGATTATCAATGATATATATCTTCATACTAAAGGGGCATTTAAAAAAATCTAAACCTATTTTATTCTTCTCTTACCATAAGCCAAACAACACGGTAGAAGAGAAATGTGGAAGCTCCAAGTAATTTTCGCGGAGTTAGACACTTTACTGGTTTCACTTTAAGTTATTCCTGCACCAACTGTCCAGGGGTATTTTGCATGAAAGACCAATGGAATAAAAGGTAGGAATGAGTGACTGCTTACATCTTAATAAAAAGATTGAAGTTAAAGGGACTTAGTAACATTGTCCAAATCCTCAAAATAAATTTTTCATTCTAGCGGTTCCCTCATACCTTGTTGGATTCGTATTAACAATAAAATCATGGGACAGGTTTCGGTTTTTCAAATTTCCCTTTCGTTACAAAGATATGTACGATCGAAGTATTCAGATAAGAAAAACTCCGGGCGAGTTTTTCGTCTGTGTACAAAGTGAGTGCAGTGAGTTATTGAATATCACTTTGCATTTTCGCTCATTACTTGGCCATGATGTCCATTTGACTTGAAATTTTCACACAATACCCTGTGGACATATGAGATAACAATAATATACATTGCATCAACCATTCATCACTTTTTGCACATGTCAATAAAGTTACTAGATCCCTTTAAAAGCAAAAACGATAACTTATGTTACTCCACATTAGACACTTTTATCATACAAACTTTTTACCCACTTTAAAATACACAAATGAAAGTCAACATTACACAGTGGTTATTTTTCTTTATTTAATAAGCTAAATTAATATAATAAATGTAAACAATTTACCTCCAGAGCTAAGTTCATATCACTTTAACGGCTTTATTACCCATTAACACAACCACTGGATCACACTTCCATTATATATTTAAAGTATTTATCATGTTTATAAAAACATCTCTTATCTTAAGTCCATACAGACTAAAGATTGTAAGCCTTTCTCAAGCTTTTTATGAAATAATATCAATCATTTATAGCTTGAAACTTAACATGTTCCCTACTAGATTTTGCAATCCCAATAGAGTTAATAAAGGTCTCGCCAAGTTCCCACAGGCAATGGATTTTAAAGTTAAGAATACTAAACTAAATAATGATATAAAAATGATAGACAGATATAGCGTGTCATAAGTCCATTGGGACTAAAGATTATAAGCCTTTCTTGAGCATTTGATCAAAGTACATCAATCATTTTTGGTGTAAAACTTACAAGTGAAGACAAAAAAAGAAGTAACAATAAATGATGGATGTATAGAATATTGAGAGCAAGTACCTTTTTAATGGACAGTGACTTTTATACAAAGTGCTTATTTTACTTCTTAAAACCTAAACCAGTATCGAAGTAAATGAAAGGTTTTTCAACTTCAAAAAGATTAAGGTATGCTATACGTCCATCAATTTCAAAAGACTAGTTAACTGCAAAAATTCCTAAAGACAAGTTTATTATTCTTCACATTCCTCTTGATTTTGATCATTGAAATTCACCAACAGTTGTTGCTAGGTCAGACAATGGATGGTCAAGCTCTGTGGTATGCAATAACAACCTACTTTAAACAAGTGTCTATAACAATAAACCATAAACCAGTTTAAATAAGTA
Organism: Echinarachnius parma; assembly: GCA_037951105.1. Classification (NCBI taxonomy): domain Eukaryota; kingdom Metazoa; phylum Echinodermata; class Echinoidea; order Clypeasteroida; family Echinarachniidae; genus Echinarachnius; species Echinarachnius parma. The sequence goes on from JBAMJV010003117.1 coordinate 119,964, forward strand.
TTCAAATTAACGGGATGTTTTATTATGAGAAAATGGGGTTACTAAGGAATTGTTCACCTGTTGCTAGTAATATGTTTGTAAACATAGATTGTTATGCACTTTGCATACATTATCTGCTGCTATGTCAGATAAGTTGTGGCAAGCCTTGTGGACATCAGTCACAACCTATGTTATGACATGCTGCAAAAGCTTAGAATGCTATAAAACTTTCAAAATGAAATTATCTCACCTATTTCCCAGATTTGATAAATAAAAGGATGATTTGGTATTTAAATCTCTGCATTATTAGGATTCAATTTCAGCATTATTATGACAATGCCCCACTGCTGCCATTAATAATTTTGAAAGAAAACACACCCTTATATATAATTTGTAAGCATTGAGTACAAATATTCATCTTTGATAAAGATTACAATTTTTATCAATAAAATACTTTACTATTACATCTTAAGTTAATGAATTCAAAAGTTGTTTTTGTTGTAAATATACATACAGTATATTTACAACAAAAACAACTTTTGAATTCATTAATTGTACATACATGTACAATCATTAATGAGAGAAAATTATTAGAAAATTTAACAAAGGTCCTTAACATGCAAACACTCCCACAAAAGTTCTGAAATATAAACACACAAATAGCATCAAAAACGTAAAATAAAAATACACAGACCCATAGACACCCCCACACGTAAACAAAAATTTTCATGGATATCCATTGCTATTGATAAATAAAAGCCCGTAAACCATCTAGCGTTTCCCTCCGTAAATCACACCCAACAAATTGACATTTAACGGGTTTGTCTCGCCTAAAATGTCATCATCACATGTTGTCAGCTTGCGTTCTCTTGACTTGCCTAATGGCTATGGTTTGCGCACCCAAGTCTACGGGACTTATTAACGACCGCATCGCAAATCCAGCGCAAAAAAAGCGGGAGTGAAAAAAAAAACGAGAGAGAGAAATGCCTGTTGCTACGTTGATAATTAAGAGTAATGGCGAGGGGTGGGCCGCAAGCATTGCAGAGAAAATTTGAGCTGTCATCATGAATTACAAGTTGATGATCATAAAACACACTTTGAAGAACGGCGAGTGTTTGTGGGGGATGAGATGGAAAATGGAATGATTTGTAATCAAACTAATCTCGTCACTTTTGTGTCCTATAATACCATAAAAGTGTAAGGGATAAAAAAAAATGGTGTGACCATTATACCCTGTAACAACATCATAATAGACTCCATTTATCAAAGTCTCTTGATGTATTTTGTCTTCTTTCTCAAACACAGTGTACGTGTGAAGGCTCACATGTGCTCATGCACGATTCATATGTTTATGTAACAATATTGTTAACATCAGAAAGAGTACGGTAAGTCTTGGTCAATTAAGTCTCTATAAAAAGCTAAGTGCTGCCTGGTTATGTTTTCATTAGGTGATAGTATGTAAAATAAATACCTAAACATATATTCCAATTAATTTGGGCATGTTTTTCTTTCACTTTAAAGACATGGATGGATTCACGGAAGTGTTCATATATATATGAAAATGAAATGAAAATAAAGTTCAAAATAGTTAGAATGAAGTAATTTTATGATTTCTTTTGTAACACTTCTTCTTACAGGGTGTACCCAGTTTCATAGCTTCTGCCTAGGGTTAAACGACTTATATTTACTGGCAAATGATTTACAAAGAAAAATTAAAGGGATCTAGTAACTTTGTTGACATGTGCAAAAAGTGATGAATGGTTGATGCAATGTATATTGTTGTTATCTCATATGTCCACAGGGTATTGTGTGAAAATTTCAAGTCAAATGGACATTGTATGGCCAAGTAATGAGCAAAAATGCAAAGTGATATTCAGTAACTCACTGCACTCACTTTGTACATGGAAGAAAAACTCGCCCGGAGTTTTTCTTATCTGAATACTTTAATCATACATATCTTTGTAACAAAAGGGAAATTTGAAAAACCAAAACCTGTCCCGTGATTTTATTGTTAATACGAATACAACAAGGTATAAGGGAACTGCTAGAATTAAAATTTTATTTTGAGGATTTGGACAATGTTACTAAGTCCCTTTAAGCAGAATCTTTCAACAAACTATTTTTTATACATTTGTATTTTTTTAAGAATTGGCATGATGGTTTGCTAACTAGAGGAGTTTTCACAGTATCTAGCAGATTCTGTCAATATAAGTCAAGCCATTTTATTTGTTTGCATTTTTTGTAAAGAATTTCTGTGATGCTCTGCTAACTAGAGGGCTTTTAACAGCATTTTGCATAATCTGTCAAACCATTTTATTCGTTTACTGTTTTTCAAAAGAATTTATATGATGTTTTGCTAACTAGAGGGCTTTTCACAGTATTTTTTAGAATCTGTCAATACATGTCAAAACCATTTCATCACATTGTATTTTTCACAAGAATTAACCTGATGTGACGTTTTGCTAACAACATTAAACCATGCATACAAATCCCTCAGTGCCTTGACCTTGATTCATTTTGGGGGAATTTGTTTGTGAAAGAAAGGTATGCATTTGCGCTGTCCTCATTCAAACCAATTTGAGAAGACTAAATGTTTTAATTTCTTTCCCCAAAGTACAACAAACGCACAACTCCCAACTTTTCATATTATCTCCACATGTCTACAAGCAATGCACTTTCCTTAACATTTGTGCCCATTTTGGATGACTAAATGTTCTAATTTCTTTCCCAAAAGTATAGCACACACATCCCACAATTGTATAGCATCTCAACATATGTGACTGGCTATAGCAAAACCCTGCACTTGTTTGTAATTCATGTTTTGAAGAAATTGGCATTTTAAGTTCACATAATGTGTGCAAAAGACTTATGATTGTAAAATTGAAACAAACATATCTTTGCCAATTTTTAGATACAAAGCATCAAATGAAAGCTTGTGATAAGGCCTTTCTAATGGTATGAATAGCTACATTTTGATTTTTACCGACAAGTGCAGGGTTTTGCTATAGCCGGTCACATAATTAGTACATTTATAAAAGTAATGTGCTTTCATTATTTGTGCCCATTTTGAGTGACTAAATGTTCTAATTTCTTTCCCCAAAGTATAACAGACACATCTCCCCCTTTTTTTATATAACATCTAAACATGAATACAAGTATTGTGCTGCATTTGAGTCAAATTCAGATGACTAAATAATTTAATTTCTCTCCCCATAAGTATTGACACTTCCTCCATTTGATTCTAAATGAACGCTTTATACACAAGATTAATTTGTACAAATGGCTGAAATGGGTTCTATCCTGCAGTTCTTAAATTAACAGCCCCCCCCCCCCCCCCCCCCACTATTTTGAATATGGTCATCTAAAAGCAGTACTCAAAGAAAAACCTAGGTGCACACACGAAGGCCATGAAAAATAAATTGTTGGATTGGCGTAACTCGCCCACCCCTAAAAATACCGGCGCTAATGCACGCCGACCCTAGAGGTTTTTTCTGAATTTTATTTTAAAAAAAAAAAAAAACTGTGTTATGTGTGTGTTTTTGTGTATTTGTGCGGGAAAAAAAAAAAAAAAAAAAAAAAAAAAAAATCCCTACCGACCTACCCTAATTTTTGGTTGCCCGTTACTCCAATCAAACAAATTTTTTTGGGGACTAACATACATATTAAATGTGCATGAACATGCAAACCAATAAGACACACATGCACACACACACAAATGATATCATAAAGAAAGATAGAAAGAGATGTATTTATAACAAAATAATTATTATGCATTTTTATAGAAATATTTTCTCTTCATTCAATTTAAATGTTTAAACCCTCAGTATAAGATACAGCCTTGAAGTAAATGTTAATGTTAATGAATTTACAGTATATTTTAGACAAATACAAACAAAAACAAACAACTCCAAAAGACACAAAAATAATTAAAACATAGAGACAGAAAAAGAGCAATGTTGTTCATGATTATACATATTCAACTTACCTGGTGCGGTAATTGTGAGCAGATCTAATCTCCTTTGTTGCTAAAAAATTAAATTGAGAAAATAAAAGAGCAAGAAACAAACATTAATGTTTAGTTCGTTTGACCAACAAAAATAAAAATGCCCTGGTGCGTACACAAGTAACATAAATATATACTTTCAACTCATCATGAACTTTAATATGAACAATCGTTGAAGATTAATATAATTAAAATCATTGTTCTGACACCATTTAAACAGGCTGAAACACAGAATAAATCAGAGAGCGAACCCCCCATTAAAACAATCAAAATGTTTGTTCAACATTTAATTATGGAGAAAGATAAGGTTGTTTACCTGGACCACTAACACTACTTGTGAAGGCAAAATTGAATTAAATATATGTATGCTTCAATAATCAGTAGTTAGGTCTTTAAAAAGAAAACATTTGGTGGTTTAAAGCTACAGGGATTAAATACCATTCATGAAGAAATAAGTATCTTTTGCATATTTACATCCGAGTTTTGGCATTCATAATGTTATTGAGCCATTACTTTATTCTTCACACAAACATACACACATGCGCATGCACAAACATGCATATAAACTTTGTTTCTGTTTATTTCTTCATTAAAGGGATGCCTGTAAAGTGTCTAACTCCACGAAAATTACTTGGAGCTTCCTTGTTTCTCTTCTACCGTGTTGTTTAGCCTATGGTAAGAGAAGAATAAAATAGGGTTAGATTTTTTCAAATGCCCCTTTAGTATGACGATATCTATCATTCAGCTCAAAAGCGTTAATGAACGGTCATATACCTCATAAACGCATACAGCAATTTGTTGTAAAAGCTGATGCATATTTTCGCTTTTTTAACCAGCAAAGCAGTGATTTGGGTACAGGATTTAAGTCTCAAATGTCATTTTGGGCAATATCTGACACTTTACAGGTGCACCTTTAAGTTTTTTGTTTTGTTTAATGACATACACACACACAGAGCACGCACTCGTGTGTGCACACACACACACACACACACTCACTCAAGTCCATAGTAACAGGAGGGTAACAATTCCATCCCATAATCATTACCGTACACTCTACTGTACAAGATTAACCAGCTGACATTGTAGGAATTTCACCTCCAACAAGTATAAAAATTCACCTTCAACTCAGCCCCCTTGTAAATTTCACCCTCTTGACATTCTTCTGAATGTAAATGTCATCACCTTGTGATTTCTTCTTTAATGTAGATTTCAACAAGAGTGTTGCATGCCAATCATAACACTGCTGGTTTATTCCAAGAAACATACATTTTCCCTTCTCTCTTTCTTTCTCTCTCTCTCTTTATCTATCTCTCTGTATTTTCTACCTTGACCTACTTTTTCTCTCCAGAATGAAAAACAAAACAATCATTTTTTATAAAGGTTACAATGATGCAATTTTTGTTGTAGAAGTAGTTCGTTTTTGGCCTGTATCATGTGACGATTCATAAAACTACCGTCAAACCTGTCTATAAAGACCACCCAAGGGAGACAGAAAAGGAGGTCTTAAAGGGAAAGTTGAGTTTTGGTAGAGAGGGCGCTAGACTACTTAATTGGTTTGTGAGGTAATGAAAAACTGAGTGTAAAATTTGAAAGAGCATAATATTTAAACAATAAAATCATCTTTGTTTGATCAAAATCGGTTCAGAAACGGCTGAAATATCCATAAATATAACAATTTGTAATAAACCCGGGGCCCCGGGTTTATTAGAGAATTTTGAACCAGCCGTTAAAAATTCAAAAAAATGCTTCCTCTTTTCAAAAAGTTACAAAATAGGTATTTAAATAGTTGTTGGTTATTTCTCTATCTAATCACTATTTCAACAAAGCATCACATGCACAATATTTTATTCAAAATGGTTGAAACCGATGAGTGTTTAGAGAGCGCCCTCTTACGTTTTAACGGCTCTTTTTGAATGATAACATGATCTTTACTACGTCATTTGTAATTTTGTGTTCCTTTCTAGTTATAACTATTAGTTTGTAATGTAATGATGCAGGTTTTGGTTACTAAAATTCAGTTTCACTAAAACTGTACTCTCCTTACCAGAAATCAACTATCCCTTTAATCAGCAGGTGGTCTCTATAGACAGGTGGGGCTAGAACAGGTTTGACTATATATTACAATATGCAACAACAACAAATTAAACTACAATACAGTTGGCAATTGATCTGAATTGTTTTCTGTTTTGTTTTTCTTTGCCGATTCTTTCAATGAAATCAAAATAAAGCTGAGGCATTTTTTTCATTTGAGCATACACAAGAGTAAGGTTAAGACAGCAGCTACAGTAGGTTGCTTGTGGGTAGATAATCACCCTCTCTTTGAAAAAAACTTAAAGTCTACTTTGTTGATTTGAAACGATCATAAAATATCAAGTTCGCGGGGCAACATTTAGACTGTAAATTATACATGGCCACTTTGCCGCATGCATGCATGCACTACCCTTTTGGCTGCGTCTCGGCCGTTTCCGCACCAAGTACCGATTTTGTTATCAGCTACTTAAAAGCAAAAACGAAGAAAAAGATGCAAAGTAAAAAGGGAAAAAAGGGAGAAAAAGTCTAGTTTCTCGTCTGTTTATTCCGAGTGTAAGCACTCAGGAGCGATAGCCCCCCTGATATGTGATGACAGGCATTGGTAGCGGTCCGGCCGCATTTCACCCTCGGCTAAACCCGCCCACCATTAGGGAAATTACATGGCGCTTGTCATGTAGTAGCGTGCCGTACTCCACGTACGCTGCAGCCCACCCTCATGCACTCGCATTGAACTACCACATTCACACACTGACTGACATATAATACTTTGCATATATATCTTTTCCTTTTTTCTACATTTATTTTCCCCTTAGTAAATGGTGAAGAAAATGATTTTATTGACACAAAGTATGCATGCATTACTCTGCCTTTTTTCAGGCCTTCATTTGTGAGGGAACCTATTTCAATTTTACACAAAATTCTGTTTTTCCTCTTTGTTTTTGTTTTCATTATGCAAAGAAAAAAATGGTTGCACTGACAATCACATAAATATATTTTACTTCATTATTTTAGTTAAGGCTCAGATTATTTCACTATCACATAAACTTTGCTTAACCTTTATATATTCAATAAAGTGATGTTTCACATTAACACATTTCCTTTAAGTTTCTTAAATCCCTTTAGACTTTGTATATCCCACCAGGTTCCCATGGACAAGGGGTTAAAACTAAGATCCAAAGTTGAACTTAAATTATATGTTGAACTTAAAAGTATGGTAGGCCATTTGTAGCCTTGGAATAAAGCATATTCCAAACAATGCAAGTATTTAAAGGGATAGTTGAGTTCTGGTAAAGAGAGTACTGTTTTGGTCAAACTGAATTTTAGTAACCAAAATCTGCACCATTGCATTACAAACTAATAGTTATAACTCCATAGCGCTCGAAATTAATACAAAATAACAAATGACTAAGTAAAAAGCCCGTTATCATTCAAAAAGAGCCATTAAAACTCAAAAGGGTGCTCTCTAAAAACTCATTTGTTTCAACCATTTTAAATAAAAAATAATGTACATGTTAAGTTTTGTTGAAAAAGTGATTAGATAGAGAGATAATCAACAACTAATTAAAAACCTCTTTTGTAAATTTTTGAAAAGAGGAAGCATTAAAAAAAAAAATTAACGGCTTGTTCAAAATTAGTGAATAATTGTGGAGCCCCACAATTATTACAAATGGTTAAATGTTTATGGACATTTCAGCCATTTCTGAACCGATTTTGATCAAATAAAGGTATTCTGACAATTAAAATTGTATGCTCTTTTAAATTTGACACTCAGTTTTTCATTATCTCTCAAAACAAATTATTTTGTGTAGCGCCCTCTATACCAAAACTCAACTATCCCTTTAAGACTTGCAACAACAATTTTCAACAATATCTTCAAGGCTACTTGATAATTACAAATATTACTGATTTTTGTCAAAATGTGTGCCTTTGAAAAATAACTGTTCCAACAATTTAACAAAGAAACTAATGGCTTTTCATAACTGTTAGGCCCAACTTAGAGTTTTTGTTTTTTTTGTTTTTTTTGTAGTCTTCTTTATCCAGGTTAGCCTCTTTAGTGCTCTTTGCTCTGTTCTCCCAGAGAAACCTACATCTAATATTAATATGTACAACTCGGCCATTTGATACACTTCCGCACTATATTGTGCACTTTCTCCACTCCCTGGGGAGCATTCCAGCAGGTGCTACTTTATAGTGCACTCATGCTTTTGACACCCTCATGCATGCCAAGTATAGGTTCAAATTAGAATCTTTGTGAAACACCCCCTGGTTAGAGCACAGTGAATGAAGACCAAGCAGGGAACACCAGCTGGGTAGGGTACCGAACCCACGACCTTCTCATTGACAGTCTATTGAATGGCCCGAACCAATAGACCACCACAATCCATTAGTAACTAACCCATTAGTCAATGTGGACAAAAAAGCCATTACGCGGTGATTGACAATTATATTGACTAGTAAAGTGTATTCATGATGATTTTTTGTGGGAGATCTAATGTGAAGTTACATGTAGTAGGAGTGCTTCGGACGGACGAGTCTACTAAAAGCACCTTATCCAAAAAACCACACATTAATGCGATAAACATACACCTCAATCTTTAAAAGCGTGCTGCAAATGATTAAAATGCCACTAGTTGCCATATAAAGCAGATAAATTGTGGTTTGGAAAACACAACAGTGGTTTTAATGGCCTATTAAAAGGAGGGATTTCTGTGTAAAAGTGTCAGTCTTCCGACACTTAGCTGAAAGCCTGTTCGCCAATAGCCATCTATTATTCCTTTTAAGAACATATCAATCTCTCTCTTTTTTTTTCTTCTTCTATTTTCCCCCCTTTTTGGTTTGTTTTCTTTTTATTTCTTTGTCTTTTTTCAGGGAACAGTAATCTCCTAGTATACAAGCAGCTCAAATAGCAGAGATGCGCATTCCTGCAACCACCATTACAAGAGATGTATACAATATTTACCATGGCATCAGAGATTCCATACCACAGCTCTTAACTCCAGCATCTAATGTGAAATAGCTCCCCCTGTGTTGAAGAATAAATATGCTATACAGAAGATTTTCACTTGTGAGACTTGTGAGGTTATTACTATACACAGGTTTGACTGTACAATGATATGCAACCTGTCTATAGAGGTCACCTGTCTACAGTGGCCATTTTCCATGTTTCCCTTTATAGGTTATTACTATACACAGGTTTGACTGTACAATGATATGCAATCTGTCTATAGGTCACCTGTCTACAGTGGCCACTTTCCATGTGTCCATTTATAGGTTATTACTATACTCAGGTTTGACTGTACAATGATATGCAACCTGTCTATAGAGGTAACCTCTCTACAAGGCCGCTTCTCTTGTTTATCTCTTAACAGGTGGTTACTATAACACAGGTTTAATGTGTATATGCAAACATATGGCCTGTAATAAAAGGATTACGCGGAGCTTTTATTACAATATCAGACAGACGATGTGAGGTGCGGTCTCATTTAACAGTGTCAAATATGCACATAACTCCCAAGACGATTTCACCAACGCTGTAACATGACGCTAAGCATACTTCAGGTGTTTTCCAGACGTTTTCAGGTGTTCTATAAAAGCTTTTACAGCAAATACAGCAATCTTTGTTTTCCTCATCTCCATTCAAAAGACTTAGTTACCACTTTAGGAACTTACTTAAGTAACTCGAAGCAAGACACTCTTGAGAACCCATATTCATGAAACCCAGCTAGCTTAGTTCCATACTAAGTATATTTCAAATGATACAGTTTATTGAGCAACAAACAGTTTTCCTAGTCCCCAACTAGGGTTAGCTGGGTAAGCTTTATGTACCCACTAAGTTAACCCTAGTTAGCAACTAAAATATCTTGTGTTTTATTTGTATCCACGCTATCCAAAATAGACTTAGCAAGGAACTAAGCTAGCAGGCTTTCATGAATATGGGGCCAGATCCCATATTCATAAAACCTCCCTAGCTTAGTTCCTTGCTAATCGCTTTTCAAATGATACAGTTTTGTGTGCTACAAATAAGTTTTCCTAGTCCCCAATTTAGGTTAGCTGGTTTAGCATTAGGTACCCAATAAGTAAATCCTAGTTAGCAACTAAAATATAATGTGTCTTATACCTGCCCACATCATCCAAAATCTTAGCATGCCACTAAGCTAGCTGGCTTTTATGAATATAGACACAGATGTCTCCTTAGTCACCAACTATGGTTAACTAGGTTAGTCTTCGTTATCTACAACTTAGCCTTAGTTGGCAACTAAAAACATGTTGGCCCTGTGCACTATTAAAATTTGCATGAAACTATTTAAGCTAGATTGGTTTCATATTCATCCAGGTATGCAGATGATTGATTTTTCATAACATACTTGTAAAAATTCTTCCATTTATAAATCCTACTTTACCCAGCAAGGCAAACTCAAGAGCGCATATTGACTTTCAAAGAATATATTGTTAAAAACACTTTCTTTTCCACTGTCAACATTTAATTTGACAGGACTTCTATGAAGTGCTGTTGTAACAGGAGGCTGAGTATACTTCAGGTATACTTCATATATATTTTTTGATAAGCGCAAATTCACTGTAATATTAAAACAATCGTTTGGTTGTTTTTTTGCCTTTTTGAATCTAAGATTTTCAGAGCTAGAAAGTAGAAATCACAGTTACAATGTATACAGATTTATGAAAATTATCATAAACTTATTTCAGAGAAGGCTTGCAACATTTACAGTAAAAGACTTTCATCGCACGTCATTTGTACAAATTGACCTTCCGGGCTTTAAAAATAAGTGTTTTTTATAATAATAATAATAATAATAATAATATACTCGATTTATATAGTGCCGTATTATAATATGATTATATACCTGCATTACCACCATAACTTCCTAACAACAACAAAATACACACACTAAGACTAACTGTATCAAATTATTCCCTACATTGATGTCGACAGTGTGTAAAATGTCTTTAGCTACATTTACATGTACGTCACGAGATGAATCAAGGGGGTGGGGGAGGGGGGGGGGGATTATGTTTGCTTGGTCTACAACTCTTTTGGTCCACTTCTTATTTGGTCTACTACTCATTTGGTCTACAACTCATTTGGTCTATTGGTCTACAACTCATTTGGTCTACAACTCATTTGGTCTACAACTCATTTGGTCTACAACTCATTTGGTCTACAACTCATGTGGTCTACAACTTATTTGGTCTACAAATCATTTGGTCTACAACTCATTTGGTCTACAACTCATTTGGTCTACAACTCATTTGGTCTACAACTCATTGGGTCTAATACTCATTTGGTCTACAACTCATGTGGTCTACTACTCATGTGGTCTACTACTCATTTGGTCTACAACTCAGTTGGTCTACAACTCAGTTGGTCTACTACTCGTTTGGTCTACAACTCGTTTGGTCTACAACTCGTTTGGTCTACAACTCGTTTGGTCTACAACTCGTTTGGTCTACAACTCGTTTGGTCTACAACTCGTTTGGTCTACAACTCATTTGGTCTACAACTCATTTGGTCTACAACTCATTTGGTCTACTACATGATGCTTTTAACTTCCATTTCCCCAACTCCACACTCAATCCCTAACCCAAAACCTAAGCCTAACCATAATCTGAACCCCTAATCTTAATCTTAATTTTAATCCCTAATCATAATCCCCTGAATTCTGATTTTTCTAGTAAGACAAAATGGAAGTAGACCAAAAGGACGTAGGCCAATCGGAATCAGCAAGTTACGAGAGGGGGGGGGGGAGGGGGGGGTGCTATTAGAGCTGTTCAGAGTGTGTTCAGGAAACATATAAATCTCCTTATGAATATGACATTTAAAGTACGAGAGACCAAGAGCAGGAGAGAGAGGGAGAGAGAGAGAAGGTGGACTGTAAGGTAGTCATGAAGGTGATTGTAAGGTGTTTTGGAGCCGGGGAAAGGTGTACGGTCGACGTGCACGCGCATTACAAGTCGGTGAATAATGAGACAAACACTCAACAAATCAATGCGTAGAAGGGTAGAAGACGGTGCAGTGAATCGCGAAACCATTCCGGTCGTCCGGAAGTACCTGCATGCATGAAATATTGCATGGGCCAGGCAATGGCGTAGTAAGGGTCAATCAATGGGTGGGTGGGGGGGGGGGCTTCCCAGATGGGGTGGGGGGGGGGGGGGGTCTTAGCTATGACCTGAATTTGATTTGATTTGATTTGATTTGATTTGATTTAATATATTTATTTTCTACGTTTCCAACAAAAATATAGAATATATAAAGTATTATATATATAAGTATATCAAAAGTAAATTACATTGACTGTTTTCGTATTTAAAAACATGCTAGTCTCATAAAACAAGACTCAAAAATAGCACTGGCTAACGGCTGAAAAGGTGAGCCTCAGCCTCAGGCCACAAAAACTTCACTGAGCAATGCAAATCTATCTAAGATAGAATATAGATACTTTTTTCTTTGAGCCCAGCCATACAATGCCCTTTTCCAGCCATCAGTTGTCGAGAGTCTAGATTTTACTTGCCCAAACAGACCACTAGGGCAATGCTGGAAATTAACTTAAATCTGCCTAGTTGCCCAGTTGGGCAAGAAAAAAGAAGATTTTTCCAATTCTAGTGGCCCAAAACCAGAATCTGGTAGCCCGAAACAATGACAAACATTAACGATTCATTCTTTTATAATCATTGGTTATTGGTTTTATTGGTTGCCCATTTGGGCCAGTGGGATCAAGCATCAATGAACTTTGGTGGCCCGCAACTAATGTTGAGCATTGACTAGGGGGGAAAAAGCTATTTCAAGTATTGCCTAACACAGCTTCGGGCCACCATATTTCATATCGGGAAACCAAATTTAACAGAATTGTTATGTTTTTCTTTGTTTGGGGCCACCAGATTTAGGTTTCGGGCCACTCAAAGTTGAACAATCCTGTTTTTACTTGCCCGACTGGGTCACAAGGCAAAAAGGTTAATTTCTAGCATTGCCTAACGGCATCAAACATTGACTGGGTTCGTTAATATCGCATGCATTGCCATCTCCAGCGAGACAATGAAATATTAAAAACCAGAATATTTAATTCTGGACGAGGCTTCTAATCCAAGGCCCTCTTTGTTCTCAATACATTATCAGGGTAAAGGCAAACTCACACATGATGGACACATGTATATTTTTGGCTGCCATCCAAAAATGACAATTTATTTTAATAATTCTAATTAAATGTGATGGTACATAGTGTGGTGTAGTGAGAATTAGACCGCTGTTTGTTGCCAACAGGTATGATATTGATAGTCAACAAAAGGTTGTTGCCTTTTATACAATGTATTGTTCTTGTATTTGTACAAACACCAAACTCAATATACCACTGAAAACAGACCCATACAAAATCTATAGGCAGATGGTTCAATCTTAAACAAACTATAACGAAGCAGTGATTTTCTTCATTACTGAAGTGGAGAACGAAGATTAGAACAGACCTGATTCTGGTTTCGGTTATATCATTAAATTTTCACACTTAGCATGGGCTCTGGCGTTGGGAAAGTCGCACCCTCGTTGATTACAAGACTCTATGTAAATTATATGTACCTCTGAGGGGTGTGAAATTAATTAAACAGGAAATGAACAAGCGTAATTAAGAACACGGGATAGACAAGGGGAAAAATGTCAGACTCAATCAAAACAACTTGAAGAACAACGTTGTCAGAAAAAATAAAGAAAAGGTTCAGACTCTAAAAATCACAACAACTTGCTGGAAAAAAAACACACATTGTCATCAAGAACATTGAACAGAGTTTTTACGAGTAAAATGCCACAACCAATCAAACTAATTTGATGCGCAATGTCATCATTAAGAACGTGGCTGAGAGACAAAAATGCCAGACACTATCACAATAAATGTGCTGTAAATCCCTAACCCTAATCCAAGCCCCCACACTCACCCTTTTCTATTTACTGTCAATAAACATCTGTCAATAACCAAAGATGAACCCAAATCTGACACAACTTTAATACACAAATAATACCAATATACACACAAACACACACACACACACACACACACACACATACAAATACACATACATACACATACAAATACACACACACACACATACACACACACACATACATACACATACAAATACACACACACATACACATACAAATATATACACATATATGCACAACCATCAATCACAATAAACACACACACAAACACACATCCTCATTATGTGCTTTGTGTCTGTGTCTAATTGTCCATTATTTGCATTGGTTTGCGTCCCAGCGGGGGACAGCCATACGGCACGCGACCCACCACCACCACCGGTGGATGGACTGAGTGAGTTCCATCATCCATGTCTGAGTCAATAGAGGGAGTGGTCACGCTTCACTGCACCTCCAAAACGGGCAGGCAGTTGATGGTCTCTGCGTAGTAAACGAGTCCATCTCAATGCATGACCCCATTCCTCTTATGCCCTTTTCCTTTTCTTTTCTTGCTTTTCTTACTCTATATTCCATAGTGCATCGTTTGTAAACATGATTCCAAGGTTCAAATTATTTTAAAATATTAATAAGAGAAATAGCAGTACCATAAAGACAATTAGAAGGATAGTATTAAAAAGGAAAGTAAAGAGAAAAAGTGGAAAGAAAGGAAGGAAGGACAAATGTTTGATGCAGCAAACCTTCCCTTTATTGCTATGTTTATTATTTTATTGGAAGTACTGGGGGTGGGGGGGGGGGGTGTTTCACAAAGATCCTTAGTTGAACTTATCTCTAAGTTGGAATTAGGAACTATGGAAAGATGTTTGTTTCTTTTAAACAATTTTGTAAAATATCTTTTAAACAATTTTGTAAAATATCTTTTAAACAATTTTGTAAAATATCTTTTAAACAATTCTGTAAAATATCTTTTAAAAGGCATAAAGTGTTGATTCAAATCATATATATATTCTATTATCAAAGAGATTTCATGTTCCTGATGTAACATTTATGAAAAGTCTAAAAAAACTTGCATCTTTGCTTTTTAATATATTTTATTCCAAGGCTACAAATGGCTTACCATACTTTTTAAGTCCAACTTAGAGTAAAGTTCAACTAAGGATCTTTATGAAACACCCCCCTGGTTAGGATCAGGTATGGGTTTGGGATTAGGATTCTCCAGGTTAATGACAGGGTTTTGGTTAGCGTTAGAAACAATCAGGCCACACAAATTAATTGATGCTAAATTTGTCTGGCCTGATTATGGAACCAAATATAAAAAAGATTTTGTAATGTTCTTCTTTGTTTAGGGCAGCCAGATTCATGTTCCTGACTACTAGAATTTTTAAAATGTTATATTTACCCGCCCGACTAAGGCCATAGGGCAAAAAAGGATAATTTCTAACATAATTGGACATTTTGTGACAAATTCATTGTGGAGCATTTGTCGCTTGAGCAATTGTGATGGAACCTAATGATCTCATCAACTGGTGACTCATGATGGAACATATTAAACACATGACCTACAAACATGATGACTGTAACATCACGGAAGGGAAAAACCAAAAAGGTCTCTCGCTCCTTTTTCCAGTCAACTTCCATCCTGTATTCGTGACAATACAACAACAACAACAAAATGCATGAACGAAAAAATAATCACATATTGCCTATAAAAGAAACGTTATGAACGATACAGCCGACACAAACAAATGCAACAAATAATCACACATTTCCAATCAAAAAAAGATGAGAGATACTCAGAATAAAGATAGAGTGAGGCAGATTGGGAGGGTGCACATGAGATACTGTTTTTTTGTCATGATGATGATAAATTAATGTTTCTTTTCAAAAGATCTTTCATAAAAAGAACCTGAAAAAAAAAAAGAAGATGTATAGAGAGAGAAACAGGCAGATAAACAAACAATAAACAGACAGACAGACAAACAGACAGACAAACAGACAGACAGAGAAGGTGAGAAAATGCAGAGATAAATACTGTTTTTGTTACAAGTTTGGGAGTCAATGTACTTTTTGGGGGCCTCATTTCTCCCTTAACAATGGGAGGCAGACAAAACATGACACACGGTGATACCAGCAAAAACGAGAGAGAGAGTGGGAGAGAGGGGGAGAGAGAGATAGAGAAGCACAGCAACGTACGTTAAGAGCATGTTGGAAACAAAAAACATGTAAAAATGGGGCGGGGAAACGATCATGTATTCAACAAGCCCAGACTAAAAAAGGCACCTGTTTGCGCAACTAGCGGCCCGCGTACGGCGACTTGTAGCATAATGGGCCAGGATATCCGCAGCGTATCGACGGAGAATGGTAGACAACGCAGTTCGGCTGCTCGGTTGGTGGAGTACCACCGTGTACAGGTGCAATCTGTCGCCGTGACTGATTGCACGGTGTTGTTTTTCTCTCATTCTCATCTGCCTGCCTATTCTCTTGTTTTTTTATACATTATATATTTATAATCTTTTGTTCCTGTTATTCTTTCTATCTCCTTTTTTTCATTCGCTTTTCATTCGCTTTCTTTCTGATGTCTTGTTTTCAGTTTTGTTTTGCCTATTTTTGACTCTCTCTCTTTCTCCTTTTCTCTTTCTTTAAATAAAATTTTGTTTTGTTTCATTTTCCAAAATTTGTTCTTAATGTTCTCTCCAATTTGTCTGTGTTATAATCTTGTTTCTTTTTTCATTGTCATGTCCCTTTTCTTTAATAATAATAATAATAATAATAACGGTTATTTTTATAGCGCTATTCTCTTTTTTAAAATCTTGTTTCTGTCATGTTCATGTTTCTTTCTTAGATTTTATTCTTATTCATCTATTGTTTGTTTCATTTTCTCTCTCACTCTCTCTTTTATATATGTTCAAAGATTACAGTGTCCAAAAACCTGTTTCTAGTCCCTTCATCCTAGTGAGCCATAATTGTACACAATACCAAGAATATTAAATATATATAAAAAGGTTTATAAATAATTTATGATAAATCATTTTCAACTGTAATGTTAACGCCTTGACTACCGAAACCGGGTGGGCTGTGTACAAAGTCTATATGGATATTTCAGAATCTCAAGGAACGGGGTTAAAGGGATTTAGTAACTTTGTTGGCAAGTGATGAGTGATGAGTGATTAATCAAATATGTATTGGAGTGATCTGATATGTTCACAAAGTAATGTGTGACAATTTCACATTAATTGGATGTTTTTTTGGTTGAGATATGAACTAAAAATGCAAAGTGATATTCACTAACTCATTGTACTTACTTTGTACACGGCATGAAATTATCCCATAGACAATTTCATATCTGAACACTTCAATCGTAAATATCTTGTGAACGAAATGGAAATTTGAAAAACCGAAACCTGTCCCGTGCTTTTATTGTTAATATGAATATGATAAGGTATGAGAGAACCACTAGAGTTCCGAGTAAGTTTTGAGGATTTGGACAATGTTACTATAAAGTCCCTTTAATATGCATGACATGTCTTCTGTGTTAGCCCACAGTGCAATAATTGGATATGGTAATTTTATTCTGGACACCACTAATCATTCTTGCTGTAATTACCCGTCTCAAAATTATATTACTTCATCTTCTCAACGACTATGCTAATTCCGCTTCAAAATGTCAAGACACTTGAATGCATGAATGTTCCAATTACACAACGGGCCACAATGAAACCAACGTTAATTAGAGAGAGGGGGGGGGGGGGGGGGTGGATATGGGTGCATGAATGTTGAAATTAAAACTGGTTCAAATTAAAAGGAAAATCAATTATGGACTGGTGCGGAGGGGAGGAGCATTAATTTATTACAGCAGCTTAAATGAAACAAATACTGGTTAATCAAATTAGGGTTGGGAAACCGAACGGAAGCTTTTTTTTGTCTTGATGATGGTGGATTGTAATATCTGCAGTGTCTTGCAAGGAGTGAATGAAAAAATTAAATCACAAAAGAATGACACCACATGCAGCAAAGTACAAAGTGATGTCGGGCAAGTGCAATTTCAGCCTAGTCTGGTTGCCCGCGTGGTGGTGGGCAACTAAATTATGATTCAATTCCAAGAGGAAAATGTAAAATCTCATCTAGAAGACGGACACTTTCAAATTCAATCTTAAATATCTCTATAAAAAGGGAGACATTTGAAGAAGAAAAATTTAAACCATTTCATTCTTCTTTTACTGTAAGCAAAACAACAGGGTACAAGAGAAATATGAAAGCTCCAAGTGATTGTGGTTGAATTTTCACAAAGTTAATGGATCACTTTAATGGCCCGGTCAGATATCAACGGATATCGTAAACGTATGCCCAACGAATAGACAATTTGAAAAAATTAAATTATCCAGTGATGAAAGTCGTCTCCATTGCTTCATGTACAAAACATAGAACAACGTACATCACCGGACAAGGAACGGACAAGAAACGTACAGAACGGTTGTAAAATTTAGCTTTCCGTTTGACATCCGTTTGCGCAATCCGTTGATATGTGACCGGGCTATAAAGAATGACATCCACATGCATACAAAATATATCTTACTTCATCTCTTGTTCTGTGCCCTCCATCTGCACTTTTCACAACGCAACAATCACCATAATTACCCATCTCATTTAATCATCTAATTCACCCGTTGCCATGGTAATAACAATAGCCAATGGATGAAGGTCGTTGTAATCATGGCACTGCGTGGAGTGCGAGTGCGGATGGAGATATTGATAATTGGCCACCGATATGCATCAATTAATTGTCGTATTTTTTACAATCTCATTCTAAAAAGTGTTGATTTGTCTGTTGCATCTAATGTATATATTGCTCCTGGGATATACCCCATGTCATAAGTTGAGATAGAAAAGGCGCTAAGTCACTTTTTGTAGTACTTTGGAGATTAAACCATTTTATAAAAAAATAGATTAGGAGCCTTGTACTTAGAAACTGAATATAGACTCTCTCTTTTTTATTTTTTGTATAAGTATTTCCCAAATTATAAATAATAATTATCTGAAAATTTGGCTACATGTAAAGAAGGCTCAAACATATATAGCTTTCTTCTTTTCTTTTTGTTTCTTCTTTATCTAATTTCCAAAATTATCAATAATCATTATCTGAAAATTTGGCTACACATAAAGAAGGCTCAAACATACAAGTTGAAGATGGTATGCATGACTCTTTTAGCCCCAAAATGACTTTATGCCCTTCTCACTCTCACCAGACGGAGTGTGTTATTTCAGGCAGACTATGGGTGTATTTATCTTTTGTCTAATCCATAATCAGTGAAATCAGGCTAATATGTATCAGGTGAAAAGATTGTTCATAAATGTGTATCAAAATGCAGACTATGATCTTAACAGTACAAGATCAACACACCCTTTATCAAGAGGAAAGCTTAACTTGAAACATGTTTCAAAATGATGATTATGAGCTTAACATGACAAGATATACACAACCTTTTTCACGAGGAAATATCAGCTTAAAAACATGTTTCAAAACAATGATTATAAGCAAAACAAGAGAAGATAAATACACCCTTTATCACGAAAAAAAGAAGAAGATTGGCTTGAAACACGTTTCAAATGGATGATTATAATGAGCTAAACAAGACAAGACCAAGACACCCATTATCAAGAAAAAAAAGATTGGCATGTAATACTCCTCAAACATATGTGACCGGCTATAGCAAAACCCTGCACTTGTCGGTAAAAATCAAAATGTTGATTTTCATACCATTAGAAAGGCCTCTTCACAAGCTTTCATTTGATGCTTTGTTCTAAAAAATTGGTCAATAATTGGCGTAGATATGATTGTTTAAATTTTACAATCATAGAACATTTACACATATTATGTGAACTTAAAATGCCCCTTTCTTCAAAACATGAATTACTGACAAGTGCCGGGTTTTGCTATAGCCGGTCACATATGATTATGAGCAAAACAAAAGAAGATACATTACATCCTTCATCTTGAAAAAGAGTGGTTTGTAATGTATGATTATGACCAAAACAAGAAATGATAAACCCTTTATCAAGAAGATATGTTGGCTTGAAACACTTTTTCAAACGGATGATTATGAGCAAAACTAAAGAAGATAAATGCAACCCTTTCCTTTCCGTATCCACTTTGCTACTACACCCACCCAATTAGCTGTAACCGATGTGAGCGAATGCGAGTTCATTAGTCGGGGAATCTGTACGACACACAATCCAATAACACGTTAGACACTCAAGAGCCCTTTGTGTCGCAGAGCTGGAGGACAATAAATGAGATTTTTATGACAATACAGATGAGATAATCTCGTCGGAAGGACGACTCTACCCTAGAGAGGAATGGCTAGAACGTTTTTTTTTTTATCTCAGACTTGAATCACTTGATCACACAACTCATTTGAATCCTGAATGAAGACATTAAAAACTTACAAGGCTTTTGCCTTACAGAATGACTTGATAATAAGTGTAATGATCATGTCTTACATCATAATTATTTGTATTAAAGGGATCTTTGTAACTTTGATGACAAGTGCATAAAGTGATGAGTGATAAATAAAATGTGTATTGGTGTGATCTGATATGTCCACAAAGTAATGTGTGAAAAATTCACGTTAATTAGATGTTTTTGGCAGAGATATGAGCAAAAATGTATTCACTATTTACTCATTGCACCTACTTTGTACACAGCTTAAATTATCCCGTAGACAGTTTAACATCTGAGCACTTCAATCATAAATATCTTTTGAACGAAATGGAAATTTGAAAAAACAGAAACCTGTCCCGCAGGCCTGCTGTCCCGTGCTTTTATTGTTAATATGAATATGACAAGGTACAGTATGAGAGAACCACTAGAGTTCCAAGTAAGTTTTGAGGATTTGGACAATGTTACGAAGTCCCTTTTTTTAAAAAGTCCAATTTGAATTCTAGCGGTTCCCTCATACCTTGTTGTATTTGTATTAACAATAAAATCATGGGACAGTTTCGGTTTTTCAAATTTCCATTTCGTTAAAAATATATTAACGATTGAAGTGTTGAGATGTTAAATTATCCACTGGATCGTCAAAATCGTGTACAAAGTGAGTGCAATTAGTTAGTGCATTTTTGCTCATTACTCGGCCATATACGTCCATTTAACTTGAAATTGTCACACAACACCCAGTGGACATATCAGATAACAACATTATACATTGTATCAACCACTCCTCACTTTTTGCACATGTCAACAAAGTTACTAGATCCCTTTAAAGGTTTTGTGCAGGAGCTACATAGTTAAAGATTGTCACGTGTAGGGATGCTACTTTGTGGTTTGCCAGTTTTAACTCTAGTTTGTGCGCACTGCATAACACTGAGCCAGTGTGTATAATGCACCATGCACAAGGCATTCGCAAGATGGCACCGTGAGTCTGATTTATGAATCCGGACCACCTTTTAAAGGTTTTATGACATATCTATGCAGGGGTATAAAATAAAACAACTAAACAGTAAAATGGGGTAGTTCACAAAATTGTGTTGTTCTTTGCCTGGTGGTCCCCTTTAAAAAAAACATCACAATGGTATAAGGCCAGGCCCCTCCCTCTTCATTAAGGAGTTGATCCGTTTCCACAAGTCGTACATTAAAACTTTTAAAAATTGGGAAGTGTTTGCGCTCTGCAGCCAAAAAAATACACGGAGCGACGGGCGATATCCACCCCTGAAACCTTTGAAATCGCCACCGTGAGCCACGACACGGGGGGGGGGGGGGATCTTTCTGCATGATCGGCATATCATGTGGCATAATCGGACAGGTTACAGCATGATAAATATTGATAATCATTTATTAGACTCTGAGCAGTGAGAACGATGTAAAACAAAAATCAGAGCCCATGTGAGCCCCAAAATAGCCCTCTTGAACATATTCATGAGGGCGTTGTTTTTCCTCAAAATTTTTTAAATAGCCCTCTGTTGGTGCTCGGAATGTTTATATTATGTTCATTAAATCTATTTACTTTTAAAAATACATTTATAAAACCTGCCTAGCCAATGGTGTTGAGACCAAGCCAATCTCAAAATTAATTATCATTGACAGAACTAATCTGATGGTGTTGTCTAAAGAAGTTCCAAACACTATTATAGTAACTTTACCATGTTACAAGGAAACATTATTTTTATCATTAATCTCATTAAATGTTATTCAGCCTATATGTGATCGGCTATAGCAAAACCCGGCACTTGTCGGTAATTCATGTTTTGAAGAAATGGGCATTTTAAGTTCACACAATTTGTGTAAAAGACCTATGATTGTAAAATTTAAACAATCATATCTTCGCCAATTATTGACCAATTAGTTAGAACAAAGGATCAAACGAAAGCTTGTGATGAGGCCTTTGTAATGGTATGAAAATCTCTATTTTTTTAACCGACAAGTGCCGGGTTTTGCTATAGCCGGTCACATATATCTTCACAAGACGCAAACAACATAATATTTATACTGAAAGCCCTTTTGAACACGGCATGTCATTGCCATGGTAACATCCATCGAGGCCCCTCCCCCTTCATTAGGCCTAATCAGCTTCAAAACATTAAACAGCTTCTGCGAGACATTCATGACAAAAGAGCACATTTTGTTCTAAATATTTATCAGATAGTATGTATAATTAACCTCAGGACTGTCTCACTTTGGGCATAGTGTATGCAGCCAAAGGTTCTGCCTTTTTCTTCCTATGAATTAACAATGACACTGAAGATAAATCGTGTTGGTAGTAGTCTCCATAACCATACAAGACAACATGATGTATCATTAATCGCATTCGATGTGCACCTATAGGCATACATCTTTATAACATACATTTATATGTGATGACATAAATGGTACCCTGGGGTACCAAATGAAAATCCGCCATTTTGTTTAATTATTTAGTTATTTTTTAGGGCTGCACTGCATGCACAACACAATAGCTGCGATACAGTTGGACGTAAGATGGCGCTACACAACGCAGTACCCCGGGGTACTGCGTGTGTCATCATGTACTAATCTTCCTTCTAAATATTGCATGTCATTGCCACGGTAACACTCGGGCTCCTCCCCCTTAATTAGACCTTATTTCTCTTCAAAGCATGCGTCAACTTCCGCAAAACATTTATGACAAAAGGACAAATTTGTAACATTTTTAATTCTAAATATTTATGAGACATCTTTATTAATACACCATATCTCTTAATAGAGGAAAGACCTGTCTCACTGTTTGTATAATGGAGTATGGAGCCAACTCACTAAATCACTTATAATTTATAAATTATTAATTAGCAATGACACATTTGATCTCTAATGTCTTGAAGTTCGTAGCATCCCAAGCTAAAAGTAGCCATACAAGATTAAATAATTTATCATTAATCTTGTTAAATATGCACTGTCTACGTGTATTCAACGTTACAGCACACATACTATTTATTGTACACAGTATCTTCCTTCTGGTGATCAATTTTATCATTTTTATTTCCGTATCGACCATTTTCTTATCAGTTTTATTACTGCTGTCTACAATCCTAATCCTCTAATCCTCTGCTGAGACATTAGCGCCCAGGGGCTAGAGATAAGAAGTGCCAACCCTGATAAAATGTACTGGATGCAAGCTTGAGTGCTCAAAAATCACTACCGCTCCTCAGCCCTCCAGGAGCGGTATTCAGCTAGCTATAGAATTACCTAATGAAAATATAGCATGCCATTGCCATGGTAACACTCGGGCTCATCCCCCTTCATTACGCCTAATTCATCTTCAAAGCATGCGTCAACTTCCGCAATAGACATTCGTTGCAAAAGAAAATGTTCTAAAACTTGTTAAGTATTTATTAGACATCCTTACATCATTTCTCTTTGAAAGAAAAACTTGATGTCTCGCCATTGGAAAAGAAAACATTTGGGGCATTTTTTGTTAAAGATATTTATAACTTTTCAGTTTGCGCATCGAGTATGGAGCCAAAAGCCTTGTTCTTAGGACTATGAATTATCAATGACACGTTTGATCCCATCGTGTTGGTAGTAGCCTCTATAACCATACAAGACAACATGATTTATCATTAATCTCATAAAATGTGCACCTACAGACAAACACGATCGATCCTTCACAACGAACACACTATTAGTATCTTCCTTCTGAATATTGCATGCCATTACCATGGTAACACTCAGGCTCCTCCCCCTTCATTAGGCCTAATTCATCTTCAGAGCATGCGTTATCTTCCGCAACACATTCATGACTAATAAATATAAAATATTTATTAGACATCCTAACACAATTTCCCTTTGAAAATGAGACCTGTTGAATATCTAGCCACTGGTGTCAAAAATGGAGACATTTCACTTATTGTCCATACAAAGTAAAAATGACACATCTGATCTCTTTGTGTAGCCAGTAGACTCCCAATCCCCATATAGCCATGCTGGACAACAACATCTATCATTAATCTCATTAAATGTGCACAGTTTACACAAACGTGTCTATTATCTTGTCATGTAACACATGATACATTGTCCCCATCTTCCCTTTTAAATATTGCAAGACATTGTCATGGTAACACTCAGGCCCCTCCCCCTTCATTACGCCTAATTCAGCTTCAAAGCGCGAGGCAACTTCCGCAAGATCCATCTCCCCATAAATCAAAAGAGACGGTCCTTACCCTATTAACTGCAAGATACTACCATTGCTAATGGTCTGGGGGGTGTTTCACAAAGATCCTAAGTTGAACTTAACTCTAAGTTGGACTTGTCTATTATGGAAAGCCATGTGTAACCTTGAATAAAATATGTTCAAAACCAAGAATGCAAATGTTTGAGACTGTCATAAATTTTACATCAAGAACATGGAATCTCCTTGATAATAGAAAATATTAATGATTTAAATCAACATCTTATGACTTTGAAAAAGGATTTTTTTTTTTTACAATTTTTCAAAGAAACTAATGGCTTTCCATACTTTTTAAGTCCAACTTAGAGATAAGTTCAACTTAGGATCTTTGTGAAACACCCCCCTGGTCCCA
Organism: Echinarachnius parma; assembly: GCA_037951105.1. NCBI lineage: Eukaryota > Metazoa > Echinodermata > Echinoidea > Clypeasteroida > Echinarachniidae > Echinarachnius > Echinarachnius parma. Next base: position 144,941 of record JBAMJV010003117.1, read on the forward strand.
CTATAGCGTATTCTGTTTCCTATCCGGAAGGTACTAGCAGAATACTGGCAGGAAACAAAATGATGCAGACCAAGTTAGGAATGGACTAGCAGAATGCTTTTAATTCTGCTTCATTTTGGGTACAGATGGAACTTCAAATGTTGCTAGGTACTGACCGTCTTGCCACATTTTGGTCTGATAGGAAACGGAAGGAGATATGCGCTCTAGTGGGACTAGACCATAAGAGAAGGTACGTTTGGTTCCGATTGGTTATGGGTTAACTCTGCGATGCAAGGCTCTGCGTCCTTGCTCCATTAAAAACGTGATAGGCTTCGGAGACAAAGCAAAGGTTTAGGAATCGGTAGGCTTTATCTGTAGCTTTGGAGAGGGTTTCTGGGAATTGCCACCATTAAGATTGCTTTAAGACTCGGTGGAAGGGGCACCGGTCTAGCAAACTGGAGGGGGTCTGGGGTTTTATTATGTTTGCCTTATTTTCATTTATTTATTTTGTAGTTGTTGGACAAAGAATGCATGGGCAGCTACTGCAGGTTTTTAACTCCTTGTTTAAGTGCCAAGCTCGCATTTATGCGAGTTACAATACACACAAATGCCATAGAGCAGTAAAATCCCTCGCATGTTAAGAGTTAACTGTCTCTGAAGATGTGGTCAAGTTGTATTTTCGTGTTTTAATTATCATTCTGTTTCATTCTTCTACATGCAATGATGTAACGTAATCTGAGCTGCTCCATTTTACAGTACAGTATGTTTTTATTTTGTTAAGTGCTGATAACTGAAAGTGAGAACTAAAATAGCCACATACGAGTACACGATGCCCAAGCTATACCCTCCGATCTGGGAGGGGGGGGGTGTTTCACAAAGATCCTAAGTTTGACTTAACTATTATGGAAGCCATTTGTTGCCTTTAAATAAAATATATTCAAAAGCAAAAATGCAAACTATTTTAGACTTTTTATAAATTACATCAAGAACATGAAATCTCTTTGATAATTGAAAATATTAATGATTTGAATCAACATTTTATGCCTTTTAAAAGAACTTTTACAATTTTTTTTTTTTTTTTTTTTTCAGGATTTTTCTGTTTGGATTGTGATCAAATGCTTATAAAATGATCACTTACAGCATTATAGCTTATTAGTAGCCCCTGAAATTCGAAAAAGAGCCCGGAAATTTGTAGCCCCCGAAAGTTGGAAAAGTAGCCCCCAAAATAAAAATATAAATTTTTTCGCTGCCTGGTGTGCATAACAGTTGTGCAATTTCCTACTTATGCTTTTGCCTCTTCCCACAGTGATTGTTATTGTTGTCTTTTTTTAAAGATTCTGTAACATTTGTGTGCTCACTTTGATATTTGCCATGGTGATTTGCTGATGATATTAATTCACACTAATTGGAAATGAAACTTTACAAGTGTAGCACTAATGCGAGATAAATTAAGCTTATTTAAAATACCAGAACTTTTTTCTGTATACTAATTAAAGCTGTTTTTTTTTAAAGCTAAATGTAGTAGAAGGTTCTAACTTTTTTGTTCTCAAAGTGTAACATTTGAAAGAGCACACCATTTTAAAGACAGCATCAACTTAATTTGATCAAAATCGATTCAGAAACACCTGAAATATCCGTAAGTACAATGTAACATGTATATTTGATTGGAATAAATATTGGGGACCAACTTGTATTCAATTTTTTTTTTTAACATTTAACAATCCTACAAATTTTGGAAAATATACCAGAATCAGCACTTGGTTTTAAAATATTCTTTGATGATCTCTCTATTGAATAATTATGTTAAAGGCTGCTCTTTGAATGACAACAGCCCTGTAACGTAACTGTTTATATGTTTTACTACGTAACTACCATTCAAGCATCATTGAACTATACCTGTTCGTTTTTAATGATAACTTACGAGTTTTAATTACTAACATTCTGTTTGACTAAAACTGTACTATCCCTTTAAAGCAAGTGAGATGCAAGCGTGAGAGTTAGTTTGCATATAATATGTGTTTTAAGAAAGTTCATCTTTCTGGGTTAGACTGCATGCAGCCAAATTTTATGCGTCAAAAAACATTTTTAATTCATGAATCTTTCCCAGGGATAAGTCGAATCAATCTTAGCCCTAGGATAAAATCAATTGATGCTTGAAATGGCACGCCCTTTCCTGTAGGAAAGTGTTTGAAACAACACAATGCCAGTGAAATGTCATATTGTGCAGAGTGGTAAAAAGGGACAGGGTATATTAACGAAGCTAATTTTACATAATTTAGAAAACTTAACTCAAAGGGTATTTTAAAGAATTTGAAAATTGAAAATTCATATGTTAGATATTACTATACATATAAATGTGTAAAGATTTATAACTTTGTACCTACAGTTTTTATATTTGAATGAAACATTTCAAAATGAGATTTCTTCGCAGAGTATTTTTTTTAAACAAATGAATGTACAGCTCTAGTGAATTGAAAATTGCAACTAATTCATGCATCTTTCCAAGGGATAAGTCAAATCAATCTTCGTCGCAGGATAAAATCAATTGATGCTTAAAATGGCACGCCCTTTCCTCTAGGAAAGTGTTTGAAACAACACAATGCCAGTGAAATGTCATATTGTGCAGAGTGGTAAAAAGGGACAGGGTATATTAACGAAGCTAATTTTACATTTAGAAAACTTAACTCACAGGGTGAACATTAGAAAATTAAATAAATGTGACTTTGTAACTTTGTACCTAGAGTCCTAGAGATGTTATATTTGAATGAAAAATTTCAAAATGAGATTTCTTCATAGAGTATTTTTTAAACAAATACCCATGTACAGCCTTCCATATTCAAATATCTTTATGCTAGGAATTAACATAGTGAATTGACAATTACAACTCACACATAAATTTGCGCATTTAAAATCTGGGTATTGGTATTAGTATTGGTTTGATTGCAAACGTAACACATTGCAATTTAGCTAAGGCCAATTAATGAAATTGAAATTGCGTTTGCCTAGCTACCTCCAAAACAATAGAACAACCCAAGGTTACATATGTAGTACATTTCAAATGGCTAGACATATCACTTTGCGCCATGCATACAGTACATTCAATACATAGTTGTTTGTTTGTTATGAATAAAACAGTGCATTGCGCAATAGAAGATTCCCATGTAATTATCAATGTTCATGGTTGCACTGAAGACAACGAAAAAATGTTGAAATAATAATTGTTGATGAATTCTGATTTTAGACAAGACAATTACACAAATTGTTAGATGGTTAATTTATTTACTTAGAATGTAGGTGACATCTTTACAAATCATATAAAATCAAATGGGGGGGGGGGGGGGGGAATAGTACACTGCATGTTTACAGAAGGTGGACTCTTGTTTAGTTCCATACATTTATATTATTTATTACGATTTGCAGAATTTCTTTTGCTATAAATTTATAGACAATATTACAATAACTTTTCCAATGGCATCATGTGCATAGTGTTCCATGGTGTATTCTGGCCTGGATTGGGATTCTCAGGGACAATTGTCCCTATCTCTGTGTATAGACCAACCCCCCCCCCCCCCCCCCCCCCCCCCCCAACAAGTTTATGAAATCCCATAGACTTTGTACACAACCCACTCGGTTCCCGTGGTCTGCCATTTGAACTCTCCTCAAAATTAGAATAAATACATAAATAAATAATATGTACATTTATATAGCGCAGCTACTACAAATATGTGACCTTACACCATGAAACGACCAATAAGTCGGGGAAAATGATCATGCTAATTTTTACATGAAATTACAGTAGAATTCATTACCTTTAAAATGTTATATAATTTGTCATATTCAGACAAGGCAAACCCTCTGAAAATGAGCGCCAAAGATGTGGAAAAATGGCTGAAGCAGTTTTAAAACAGGGAGAAAACGGGCCACTTCAAAGATCGGCGTCCATTCAAGCGCTGTAATCGGATAATTTTTATTCAATGAAAAAACGTACTTTAACATGATTTCTGACGATCAAAATTGTATAGAAAGTAAATTAGAATCCTGTCATTCAGGAAATACTAAAATCCTAAATTTCATATTTGTAACCAAATTTGACTATTTCAGCTAATAACAGAGAAACTACATCCGCGACATAACGGTCGTTTTTTGGGTGTAAGGTCACATATATACTCTACTGCGCTTGTTCAAACATAACTATCTAAAAAAAAAGGATCTAACCCGAACTTAGGGTTAAGTGTTGACACTAGACTGGGCAGGTGAGAACTTTTGAAATGCAACCGGGCTCTCGTGCTTGTTTTAAAAGGTGACTTTTAATGGAGTGCCCAGTCTGCCATTTGAACTCCTTGAAAAACTTGAAAAACAAAACTCTCAAGTTTCCGTTGAATATGCAGAGGCACTCTCGAGAAGGGGAACACAAGATATGAAGAATATTTTCAAGGGGCCCGTCCGTACCTGCGAGAAAGGGATCGAGAGTTAAAATAAACAGGTAATAGATGAGGTGAATTTCATTTCCTTCTTGGACTTGGAGTACGGCCCCAGTGGTATTTTCGACCTCTTTCTACCTCTCTCTTATATCATACCATAGTTATAATTTTTTTTTTTAGCCTCAAACCACGTAGACTTTATTTTGCTCAATTATATACCGCAAACGTATTTTTTGTTGTTTAGCCTCGAACCAGGTACATGTAGAGTTTGTTGAAACGGTTTCCGGGGCGGTTTGTGCCCGAGTGCTGTCAGGTGTCCCTGAGAATCTTAAACATGGGAGGGAGCTGCAGGCGGTGTTGGGGTTAGAAAATGCAGGCTCGTCGAGGCTTGAAGCGTGCGAGTGGTGAAAGAAACGCATTAACCGTTCGTCCCAACAGATTGACACGCACACCTTGCCTTTACAAGTGCGCCCCGAAGTTACAAGAAACAAGGAGGCTTTTTTTCTTTCTTCTTTCTACTCTCCTCCATCTTCTCAAGAACTCCTCTCC
>JBAMJV010003118.1:0-65766 GCA_037951105.1 Echinarachnius parma
GGTTCACATGCTTAAAGTCAACACATGGCTGATGGTGACAGTACATGGCTACTGGTGTAAAAATGGCAACTTCGAAGGGCAAAGAATGGTCGTTGGAAAGTTATTACGCGTGGTTATCGTTGTTGGTCGTTTCATTCCGTCAAATCTTTGGCTTGCTCGAGAACATGCGACTATATTCCTGGTACAGACAGGCAAACTGCGAGGGCAGATATCTAGAAATGGTACCTGAGGGGTGCCACGGGGCTTCGAACCTCAATCTACAGTACAACCTCATCACGAGCATTGAACCCAGAACCTTCCGACGGTTTACCTTACTGCAGTACCTCATCTTATCAAATAACAACATCCAACAAGTAAGTACATCCTGGGATCCTGAAGGGTCCTGTTTAAGTTATGTGATGATTGCAAAATCTAGTGTGGAACCGGCCAATATTTATTATACGGACAAATCAAGGAAAATGGTACAGTGTGTGTCATGATTAGTCTTCAACGGCGTTAAATATTGCATACTAATAAACTGGTAGTGGAATATACATTCCATAACATTATTTTCGACCACTTTAGTTTGCATCAGCACTGGCGTGTTGTAAATAATCCGTGTATTATTCTTAAATCAGTGTGATGCAAAATGTTAACACATTATTCAGAGTTTGGGTTCTTTAATTAAAATAATTGTAATGTGAACTGAACATAGTGGTATCTACAGTCTAGAAGTATCACTACTGTAATCATTCATGAACATTTACATTTTTCATGAGAGAATCGAGGGTATAAAATCTCCTACGTTATTGGGAATTTCATAATACTGGTATTGGTACATGCAGGCTAGGCACTTATTCAAAACACGCCGCGTTATGCGTTAGTAGGGATTACCGAAGTCCCCACTGTGGTTTCCAGCCTAGCCAATCACTATTGAGCATTGCAGTGGAAAAAACGTATTGGTAACACCCACAAATAATTATAACTGTAGGTAAACTGAATGTATTCAATGCGCCTAATAATATGCACGGCTCATTTTAAAAATGTTAAAACAGTTGAGACAGTGCGTGGTGGCAGTCGATCTATAGAATCTGTTATAATGGCAGTTGTTAATGTAAAAGGTCCTTGTTGGGAAATGTGTTTATCGAGGCTCTTCTTTTTTGTTGGTCGTTTAATGCCGTCAACTCTTCGGGCTGCTCGACGAAATGCGACTACATCCCGGGCTACAGACAGGCAAACTGTGAAGGGAGATATCTGGAAATGGTACCTTCGGAGTGTCACGGCGCTTCGTACCTCTCCCTACAGTACAACCTCATCACGAGTATCGAACCTGGGACTTTCAGAAGCTTCACGTCCCTGCACTACCTCATCCTATCTAATAACAAGATTCAACAAGTAAGTACATGTATTATAACGATTATGTTTTACGGGGCCCAAAGAAGCCTAGATACGGTAGTCACAAATAACCGACGTACACCAACATAATGTTACACACACTATTTGCCTAAAATATACATTTCATGACTATTGTAAGTAAATAACCGACGGAATTTACTTTTCCAAATAGAGGGGGGCGACCAACGGAATATAGAGAATGGCTTTTTCGGTCCACTTACGGGTATGTTAAATTCAATTGGGCGAGATTAACGGTGATTTATTATGTAAAAATACAACAGCGATTTATAATCATTAGCATTATTTTTTCGAGACTGCAATACCCTGCAAAATCAAGGGAAACGTGACCCCGTCTTTTCTCTATGTGGATTGACATGTTACCAGCCAGTAGTTGTAATTGTTATTGTGAATATTCTTAAGTCTAATAACGTTGGAAAAAAATTGAAATATCCATCAGCCCTATAATAATGTTCAAAATTGTATACTCTAGTTAGAAATGGTGCATAACGGCGAGACGAGATTTTGCCCCATTGTAAATTTGAAAACTGCGGTGCATACTGAAGTATAGATCCCCCGCTATTGCTAGCCAATCAAGATCGCGCATTGCACTGGCCACACCCACAGCTAGTCTCCGGTTCTCAACCCACTCTATCGATATCAATATCGAGGAATGATAGCTATGATAATTGTATTTCGATGTTGGTCCCAATAATGTCACGAGACCCTGCCCCAACCCAAAATAAAAAATGATAATAATAATAATGTCACCCAACCCCACAAATAAAGACATGAACGAACAGATTAAAGGGATAGTTCATTTTGGTAAAAAGCGTACAGTTTTGGTCAAACTGAATTTTAGTAACCAAAACCTGCACCATTACATCACTAAGGGTTATAACTCCACCATGCTCCAAATGAATACAACATCACAAATTGACTAAGTAAAAAGCCTGTTATCATTCAAAAAGAGCCGTTAAACTCAAAAGGGCGCTTTTTAAAAGCTTGTTGGTTTCAACCATTTTAAATCAAATACTGTGCATGTGATGTTTTGTTGAATTATTGATTAGATAGAGAGATTATCAACAACTATTAAAAAACCTCTTTTGTAATTTTTTTAAAAGAGGAAGCATTTATAAAAAAAAGTTAACGGCCGGTTCAAAATTATCGAATACTTGTGGGGCCTCACAATTATTACAAATGGTTATGTTTATGGATATTTCAGCCATTTCTGAACATAAAGTTTATTCTGTCATTAACAAGTGTATGCTCTTTTAAATTTGAAACCCCTTTTTTAATCATCTCACAAAAAAGAATTATGTGTAGCGCCCTCTATACCAAAACTCAACTATCCCATTAACAAAATTACATGAAAGGTGCACCCAATTTTGGTTGCACTATAAATTATGATCAACCGAAACCATGCCAAATATGTTCGAATACTTAAATGTAGATAATGTTAAAGGGATAGCTAAGTTTTAGTATATAGAGGGCGGTACACAAAATAATTTTGCTTGGGGGGAGGGGGGGGGGGGGGGGCTGGGGGAGGAGGGCTTCCTAAGTATGCACCAGATTGCATAATGTCAAGTAAAACCTTGCAAAAAGCACCCTTATCGTGCACGAGCGGACACCCACCAACCATCACAACCTCACATCAAACCCTTTCCCCTCTCGGTCACTTCGCTCCCTCGGGAATCGTTCTTGTTCATGTTTTTTATCATAAATAATGTGGCATGTAATGCACTATTAAAAAAAAAACGTTTATGTCACTTTCCGAATAATTATTTTGGGGGTGCATAATTGTTTTTCTTCATGAAACAAATATAACCTCTTTTTCCGGTCGATAGAATCATGACGCACTTGCTCACATTAAAGTGCATGTCGTCAAGTCAAAAGTAAAATAGAAATAGACCATGGAAGCTAAAACCATTGCAAATTTATATTTAGGCATATAAATAAAGTGTTTCCTTTAAAATGATCGGATTGAAATTGTAGATTAATTTAAAAGCATTTAATTTGTATGTTTATGGCCTCACAATGAAACCCTTTCATGATGGGAACGTCCCCATTCAACATGTTCAAGGATTTTGTGGCTCAAATGGTAGAGCACCGGTCTAGCAATCGGGTTTAGGTTTCGGGTTCGATTCCCGGCGAAGCCTATATTTCTTGTCCCATGTTCAAACATTTGAAATATTTCTAGTCAGTTTCCTCCATAGTCATGTTCCTTTCTTATAAAACTATCAAAGCAGATTTCTAAAGAATCTTACAATTGTATTTTATGACTGAAGTCTGATATTCCGTATTTAGAAACAATCTTATGAAAATAAATAGATTACTTCAAATCGCTGAATGGGTTGGTATTTCACATCTACACAGCTCTACAAAACATTAATTTATTTTAAGCCTCTTGATTTTCATTATTATCTTATCCCCAATTTCACTTTGATTAACAGCTAGGTAACAACTCTTTCAGCGGAGCACTCGGGCTAAAGTCCGTCAAGCTCCTCTACAACAATCTTCATACAATCGGAAGCAACGCCTTCAACGGGACGAGCAGTCATCTGCGGAAGATCTACCTGAGCCGCAACAGCATCAGGGACATCCCAGATGGAACCCTCCAGAAGGTTCCGATGCTGGAGTTCATTGACCTGTACAACAATAGCCTGACCGGGATATCCAGTGGAACATTTAAGAACCTAACTCATCTGGATCGGCTCTTCCTCGGCATGAACAAACTGAGTAATCTCGAGGATGATGTATTTGCAGATCTCGTCTCGCTGGTGTACCTAGATCTATCGAACAACACGTTAAGCCGCCTGAGCAATACGCTATTCAGCAACATGGAGAAGCTGATGACGATTGATCTGTCCGGTAATCGGTTGGTTACCGTAGGTGGCGTTCTGAATCTTCCTAGAGTCAACCGAATAGATCTGCGCTGGAACAAACTTGAGCGTATGTACAACCTGACAGCAGATGCCCTGGACAAAGTTGAGGTCCTCTACCTCGAGTCCAACCCCTGGTATTGCGATAATAGTCTGGAACCTCTTCGCATTTGGTACAAAAATCTGACTGAATCAGGCAATAGTGATATCTCCGTTGATTTACCCATTTGTGCAGGCCCCATTGAGTTCCAAAACCAATACATATCGTCAATATCAAGCCCCCTTCCGAAGATTGTTGAAGGTACATCTACAATACCTATGAGAATGACAATTCCTGTTACGCCAGACCCTGCAAGGCACGGGCAATCCATTACACTCCCTCAAATTCGATCAGACCAAAGTACGGTCAATGTAACAACAGTCGTTGTACCGGTTATTATAATTATCATAATTACCATAATAGTCATAGTTGTTGTCTATTTCTTTTGCTGCAAACAGTCCAAGTGCTCTCGGTTGGATTCAACCCCATCCAAGAAGGATGATGACAGTTTTGACATTGAGAATGGCGCTCCGGTGAACCTAACAGAAAATTTCCTTGCCACAAGTACTCCTACAAAAAGGGATGGGAAGGATGATAGTCGTACACCAATTAACGTAATCGGTGGCAATACGCCTTTGAAAGCGAACCGGACAATTAATTACGGTACACCTGTTAGACATAGAGGAGGTATGCGACATCGTTCTCCAAACAAGGAAAATGGAGATGAAAACGATGTCAGTCGTTGTTCTGATTCGATACATACAAGTGGCCTTCACAATGATCGGACAGAGGGTGGAGAAGATGAATTTGGTGGTTTCTCTTACATAAACAATTCGTTCGCCGACGATGAGCCTAACTCGGTTTCAATAAAAAAATGAAGCTTAAATTCACAAGTATCAAATTCACATTAGGATAAGGGATTACGTATCTATTAACTATGTTGTCATGCGCAAATAGTATACAAATAATGAATGTTTATGAGTGGAATGGTACGAATATTTGCATGAGGTGAAAGATGGAATGTTCCATTCAACGAGGCGAAGCCGAGTTGAATGGAACATTCCATCTTTCACCGAATGAAAATATTCGTATACCATTCCAAGAATGGAAAAAACATTCATTATTTGTTTTATATGATACCTACTTTATTTGCTTTTTCGTGTTATAAGAATCCGCACTGTCGAGTAAATCGTCCAAACGGGCATCCGTCGGCAAAATAATTCCTGGGAGGTGTTTCACAAAGATCCTAAGTTGATCTTAGCACTAAGATGGTCTTAAATATTATGGAAAGCCATTAGTGTCTTGAAACATTTTTGTAAAAGTTATGTTGAAATGTATAAAATGTTGATTCAAATCATATATATTTTCTAATTATCAAAGAGATTCATAATCTTCACATAAAATTCATGAAATCTCTTTGATAATTAGAAAATATATATGATTTGAATCAACATTTTATGCACTTCAACATAACTTTTACAAAAATGTTTCAAGACACTAATGGCTTTCCATAATATTTACGACCATCTTAGTGCTAAGATCAACTTAGGATCTTTGTGAAACACCCCCCTGGTTCTGCAGCCATGTTGTGTAAAAAGTACAGCTGCCTTACATGGAGTGCGTAATGTTTGTTAATGCGCTTGTTCATGAATGGAAAATATGCGCAATGCGCGCAGTTATTTTTAACGCGCGCTGGCTCGCACAAAACAACAACATAAAAAAGTACCATTCCACGTTTAATGATGTCAGAAATCGTTGAATGGTACTAAAAAAAAGTTATATTCAATGAAAAATGACGTCAAATCGTGGAATGGTACATTTCCACGAATGTCATGTGACCTGAATTCAACCAATCACATTGCGAGAACATTCCAAGGTGTCATGGTTGATATATTGTGTATTGTTGTAATATGGTATGTCCACTGAGTAATGTGTGAGACACGTTAAATGGATGTTATATGGCCGAATAATGAGCGAAAATGCAAAGTGTTATTCACTTACTCGTTGCACTGACTTTGTACACGGTTATGACTATCCACATGATAGTTAAAATCAGAACACTTCAATCTTAAATATCTTTTTTACGATAGGGAAATAACAAAATTAAAAAATGTATCATGCCTCTATTGTTAATGCAAATACAACAAGGTATGAGAGAATCACTATATATTTCTAAGCAAGTTTTGAGGATGTAACTAGATCCCTTTAATCCTTTTTTTAACAAGAACATATGAATAAGATTTATTTGGAGTATTTTGTTTCTTCAATTCGATATGGCATGTATGGCACTCCGTTCTATATCATACCTCACCTTTAGTCATGGCTCTATATGGCTGGGAGATCAACCCTACACACGAGCTGCGATGGTCCCACTTTGACTGTTGTACGACACAACATAAGCGGATTGATTGGCAAGCGCAATGCTCGATCGGGCTGTTCGATTCGCTCACGATGCTCGCTCCGCTCACGTAATTGTGCATATAGCGCGAGAGTCTTGACGAAAGACTATATCATACCACATAACATCTTACATATTTATATTCTCAATAAATGTATTTTGTTAAATTCTATATTGTTTATATAAGGGAAAAAATGAAATGTGTATATAGAAAGATACATATTGTATATATTTAAAAAGGAGTATTTAATTTGAGTTGAAATAAAAAAGAGAAAAGAGGGAAGAAAAAAAATTAGATTGGCGTAAATATTCAAAATGAATGAAGAACGCCTATAAACACAAAACAACAACAACAACATCATCTTATAAGGACAAATTAAATCAAACAGTTGTGAAGTTTTAGTGATCACAAAAGATAAAGAGTTTGGAAAATACCTGTAGTTTACGTCTTCATCAATGTGAGAGTTTTGCTTCAAACCGATGTCTCTGGACGAAATTCCAAGGATGTCATAATCAATATGTGATATTTCATAATGGTAGATAAAACAGATTGTATGTGATACTTCACAAGCTTAATCCATGATGATCAATAGTTAAACAAAACATACATATTATGGTACACGTTAAAACGAAATCCCCTCTACAATGTTGTACATTATGTATAAAGTCGTAAAACAGAATATCATCCATTTGTCAATTAGTTTCTTTTAAACAATATGCATATTAAGAAACACAACTCTTCAGTTAGAAATACCAAAACCAAAGACCAATTTTAAGTAACGTTGCTTAAGTTACCGTGGTGCAAGAATGTGTACCATTTTACCAATTAGTGTTAAACAATATTATATCGCTGAATGTTTAAACAAAAATTATAAAGCAGGATTTTATTTATTTATTTTTATTTTGTTTATCTTTAATTTTTTCCATATATTTGAAATTTTGTACTAATGATGGTGTATTTTGGTATTGTTTTTGTTTTTACTATGCATATAATGTTACATATGTGAATGTTATTTTTAATATTGTACGGACTTGCAGAAGAACAGCCATCGGCTTAAGCAAGTAACCGTAGTGAAATGAAATAAACTCAAACTCAAACTCTACTGAATATGTTTCTACTTAACCCATACACGACTGGTCCTGAAATACTCCTGTTGCGGTGTATATAGAAAATGCAAATAACTAAATCAAGAAATCTTGAACGGGTTTACATTTGATGCTACCATGAATAATGTGTTGCATTGGAAATATTCAGTATTGTGAAGAACTTTTGGTCTGTAATATGCTGACTCTGTTCATAGTACCAATATATTTGACAACTCGTATCGCTCAGTAAAACTTTAATATTTGTAATGATTGTACTACATCTTAAACAGATTGTGTCAAGGTATAATGTGGATCAGGTCGTAGATGACTTGTTGTGATCGCTTATACCATCACAGTTTGTGGTATCCATTAGTTAGTGACATCTTTATTTTGTAATATTTCAAAGAATTATTTCCAACTAATTGCGAGGATTATAATTATTGCTGTTTCAATAAACACTTTTATATACCACGTACATGATATAATGTTTATCAAAATAACCCTAATAGTATTTGTTCATAAATACACCACCATGGCCCTGATACTATTGGAATGCTTTTCCTGAGTGTATACAACAAAACAAAAACCTTTGAATAGCTTTGAAAAGAAGAACAAAAGAGATTATATTAAATCAATATTTAAAACTTAAATAAATAATTTATAACATGTTGAATACAGTGACAGGGAATTCGCGATTTCTTAATTCAATGATTTTTGTTTAGTTCAATGAGTAATTTATTCGTATTTGTTATTATGTTTCGCAAAGGCTAAGGTGCACTTTAATGTTTGCACTTGAATCTCCTCCTTCTTCCATTCTTTCTGTATGTCATTCCTATACGCTTAGTTTCAAAGTTTGTATACATAATTTTTTTTTTTTTTGTATGGGTGTCACGCCATTCAGCCTGTAGCTTATTGCAACACCCCATAAAACTCTCTACATATGTCGTATAGTATTATGTTGAACATTTCTAAATTACGCAAATATAAGTATATTATAACGTGTTAAAAATGCAAACAAAAAATATAAATGTTTGATGCCAATTAGGACTTTTGCGATGTTTTCGTTTTGTATTACATTAAAAAAAAACATGTTTAGTATTCATCATCTTTACAACTATTTGATGAAAATTGCAAAATAACTCAAATTAAATGAAATAGACTTAAATAATGTATGTACATACCGGTATATGTAAATATACTCGTTTACTTGCCTTGAAGAATGATACAGTAGTTGCTTTAGATTGTGCTATATTAATTTTCGAAAAATGTGGTATACTGGTAATTGTCTAATTAACGACTACTCCGGGAGATCTCTTTATCAATGTGACATATTGTAATCAACCTTAATTCCTTTTTATTATTGTTCTAAAGTATTTTTATTATTAATTTTTGGTAATTTGTGTGTAATGATAATTTTGTTTGGGGTTCCATCTTTTTACTTATAAAGATGTGTTTTGTTAGAATTGTCGTATGTGAAATATTGGTTATAATTATATACGTGTACATATTTGAATTATTGCCATGTTAGTATTTCTATTCCTATGTTGTGAATAATGGGGTATGTTTTTTTTTCTCGAAAAAGAATACATGATATTGTAATAAATACGGTATATGTATATGCAGCGCATGTCACCCGAATAGAAGCACTTGTCTTTATGCTGAACTTATTATTATTATTATTCATATGTAATAATTTAGTGATAATGGTAATCGTAGTTGTTTTGTTGTTGGTGGTGGTGATAGTGGTGATAGCTGTGAAAGTGGTAGTGGCTGTGGTGGTGATAGTGCTTGTAATGGTGGTGGTGGTGGAGGTAGTGGTGGTGGTGGTGGAATTGGTGGTGGTGGTGGTGATGGTGATAGCGGTAGTGGTTGCGGTGGTGTTAGTGATGTTAATGATTATGATGTTTGTAGTGATGTCTTGCGAATGAGGACAATATTGATTATGATGTAATGGTGGTAGAGTGTTGTTAGTTGAGGGTGCTCTGCAAACTGACGCTGTGACTGATAAATTAGTGACCTCATGAATGAAACGTGCATAATTGAGAAAATTAAACAGTTTAAATCATAAAATAACATAGTTTCATTTAATACAAATTTAAAAGGCTTGTCATGGTAAATATTATATTTACCCTGACAGTAAATGACAACAACATTAGCATTTTCGGTCATTAAGTGCAATTCCATCTTTCTTCTGGGCATATCATTCCGGTCATGCCGGTAATTATTACGGTGCACAAATCGGTAAAAGCTACAATCATACCGGGTCCCAACTTGTTCTTGCTGAAGGAATTGGTGGTTTAGCTCCGGGTAAATTAAAACAAATATGATATGAATATCAAGAATCGTGTAAAGGAAGTCATAAAGCGTACCTTACAAATAAAATGACCCCATCATTACCACCATGACTCTAATTAGAAAGCGGGCGTAAAGTAACAATATGTCACTTGCAAGTAAATGGTGCATCAAGATTACCAGCTATAGTGCCACATTGTGTTCTGGTTTTAAGCCCCATAACCCCAACTACCCCCCCCCCCCCCTCCTCAATACAAATACGCCAGTGGGGCAGACCCAACATCATTTATGCCTCAGATAGCCGATACAATATTGCTAGTTACGATATATCCTTGTAAACAAAATGGTTACACTGCTCTTTTGTTGTGGTTCTGTATCTTCTACAGTTTGTCCCTCTGGTTTAGCCTGGCGCAATGGCATAATTTTTCCAAAAGGCTCGGAAGTCGAAATCATTTCCGACTGACGATTCTTTTCGGTAACTCATTTCCATAAAACATGTACATGTATATCTAAATTGCCTAGTGTATGCGTAGACAACTTGAAGTCAAGATATTTCTCTTGGTTTGATGTAAAATTGCCAAGTATTCATTGTTACAAAATTGGGGTTCGGAAATAATATCAATTCGATAAAGAAGGGATAATATGACTGTTTCTAGTAAGTAAGCTTAATTCCAATTCATATGTGTCACAATTAATTATTATGTATATTAATCTAGGGTGAGTTTAACTTTATAATTACGTATGATATGGGAGGATTATGGGTATATTTCGGAAGTTATTACATTCACAAGACGCCAATCATGTGTACTGAATGTATATTGAATATACATTTTCAAAGAGAACCTGCTTAGTCAGGCAACAAACTGTGCATTTTATACAGTTGGCATGCTCTTAGTATTATACCAGTTATGATAACCACGTTTATTTACCCGGTACACAGATCATATCTTGCGAGTAAACACATCTACGGCAATAGATGAATAGATCATTATATCGCGCGATTCATGAAACTGATTTTCTTTATAATCGACATGTTCAAAGTTCAACAGTTCGTGGTTTTGGCGCGAAATTCTCAACGAGAATTATGAGGGTAAAATCACGTGACATTCCTAATGGTATAATAGCTGCTGACGAATGCACACGCTCCAAGCACCCTTACAACCTGGCGGAATTGTCTTTATATTGCATCTGATATACCACTGTATTTAATTGTTATCAACGTATATATATCAGTCATGTTACATTTCGTTAACGCGTCTGAATAATGTTTTAATAATATTTAATCTAACAAAAGAGAAGTTATTATTTCATGTTTGGCAACATTTATTCAGATATTTGTTCTGATTGTTGCAATACTGTATATAAAAATTGTACCAAGTCTAGTAACTTCGTTATCAATACATGAGTGTTTACGACTGAAGAATACAAATGCAATACATAACATGAGCATTTTTATGGCTGAATGTTTACCCCACGTTAAGCTCGACATGCCGATTCAATATTTACAAAATATACATGAAGGAAAGGGCATATTTACATACAGTGTCAACCATACAATTAGTTGGGAAGAAAAACGACCTCAGTCAAAATATGATTTGATTTTTTACTGCATATTCAATATCTTGACAGTAAAGACATTCATTTATGATATGCCGCGTAGAGTTGTAATACATTTCTCAACCGCCACGAAGTCTACGAGACCAATACTATAATTTGCTCATAACCTGGGTGTTTACGTTTTGCATGACCTCTAAAAGCCCGACTTATCATTTAAAAGATCCAGTCATGTCATGCATGCTGGCACAGTTTTGAGAGTCTTCCCGCTAGAATTTCGAACACAAACAGAACGAAAATAATACAGTGATCATGTGAACGACTCACTATTAGTTTGTATACTAACCATAGTAGGCGTTATTCAAATAACTGTAAGAGGCATATCTGAACAGTTCAATGTCCTGTGCGTTGAGGCATTTTCCCGCCAAAGCGTTATGATATTTGCATAGTGTTTTGTCCCTAACGTCCTATGCCCTCTGCTGATTGGTCTATGAGATCTAGCCGCGCTTTATTTGTTCTGAGCGGTTGGGTCAGAGCATACTGATTCTTTCGAGTCATTCAATTATAAATCTCACCAGTAGCATTTTCGTCAGTACATAGTTAATACCCATGGTGTCTTGGATTCTTGGTTGACAAAATCATCATGCATTTTAATTATTTGATACAAGTATAAGTTTTGAAAATGGCTCTTTCCAGTAAAATGAACCTGCATCAAAGGATACAAAATATACAGAACAGTATTTTGACAAGGAATCATGAAAATGGATCTCTGGATCTGAAGCACACCAAGTGGAACTTCTGCATCAAATTTGGCTGATAATTAAATTAATTCTGCCGAAGAAATATATTTGATTAAATTCATGTTCTCATTGGAGAGGAAATATGAAGCATTACTGAGCGTACATCGGCTGCATGTTTATAGTACGTTTATAGAGACTTAGACGAAATTGTTGCGATGATATTAGTTCTGTTGCATCTTTTTTACCGAGAGATTCTTCATACCTGCAGGTAATTATCCTCATTCTCTTGTACAATATAGTTATAAAGCTTCTTTGTTTGAACTCAGCAACTCTATATTAATATATACTTTAAATAAAGAATATATATATATATTAATATATACTTTAAATAAAAATAATGATAGGTTGTATTTATCAATCATCATTTCGTATCATCACACAACTTCCCTACAATGGCGGGCAAATCTGAACGCTATGTCGTTGGACTCTGCCCGATTTTCGATTGTGCACATTCCATGTACCAGATCACCACTAAGCAGGTGGTCCATGGTCTGCGGGCCTTGACCGCACTCACAATCTGTATCCCCGAGTTCATCATGTTGGTTTTGCATCTTCCCATATACCAGTCTGAAGTCTATTCAGGCTACGCCAAGTCATCCAGGGTTGGTAGAATCATGCTGGTAATTTCTCAGATGGCAGCATAGGCATAAACATGTCTACTGGCATCTCGTCCAGCCTCTCCTCCCAGAGTTTAAGCCTTCTTGAAGGCACGCTGTCAGTCCAGGGACTCAATAAATCAATGAAGTTTTTCCGTGACTTAAGACGCCGAGGATGCAGTGGGTGGGCATGTTTGTCTCAGTAGTTCCTTCTGGCTATATACTGCTGTCCTTGTTTCAGGGGTTGCGATGCCAGTCCTGATGGTTGGTCTCCCACATCCTGTAATGTAACGGCAGCTTGTGTTAAGCACTGCACTGGATCAATCTGCTTTGCATGTGCTGAGCTTTCCCATTCCGGGCAGGCATATTCTGCAGCAGAATAGCAGAGATCCAGAGCAGTAGGTCTGAATGTTGTTGGGTTTGCTCCCCGCTTGGATGTGCTCAGTTTGCCAAAAAGGGCATTTTATTATTGGTTAATAATATAATTATTAATTTGTCTATGATGAGTTATTCATGTCCTTGTGTATCTATTAAATCGTCTCTGTTTATTTCATAAACGTATGCACGTATACTTTAGAACAAAATAATAGAAACAAAAAGCTAGACATTAATATACATACACCATGCACCAATACTATATTGAAAACATGTAAAGATAACAATTTCGAGTGTTAGTAAATATTGCATAAAATCAAGCATACTCCAATCATTTAGATGATATAAACGGATATGTCATATTTCACCCTATTCAGATTGCTTTTTGTTTTTCATTACTTAATCACGTTGTCAGCAAATAGCAGAAAGTCCCATTGGTATTGGAAAGATTTTGAAGAAAAAATGGTCTACCTTTCGGAATGTTTTCAAAGCTGAATGTGTAATGGGCGTGTGTAGTCCAATACGAGATCACTCCATAATCATAACAGTATTAATGCGCACTATGTTCCGGCGAGCCTACTTCTGGCAACTTACAGCCAAGGGGTGTTAATGTTTCGAATATTTTGATAAATAATCAGTAGAGAAGAATTACAGTGTTTTTAAACCAGAAAATTGTAACCTAAAGTACGAAAATTCTATATTTCGTCCTATAAATATGTATTTGATAACTTCAGAAGACGTCCATCCATTGCCATTTACCAGGCGATCCCCATATGGCATTTCGGACGTTTCCAAGTCCGCCAGCCCCGCCCCATGCATTGCTTGCGGAACATCCGCGTGAACATCAAATCCGCGTGAGCACCATAGAGTTATATATATAACTCTATGGTGAGCACCGACGTCGACGGTTCCGTAACCGAAATCCGACATGGTTCGTCTGTTGATGTTTTCGGGTGAAAAGATTCGACTTGCAATGATTTAATTTCGGTTTTTCATTGCTAATTGTCTTCATTAGGTAGTTAGGAATTATATCAATACTCATTTAACGGCGACAAGCTTTGTTTGAAGGTGAAAATACTGCAACGCCGGCTGTCGGTTATTCTGCTGTGTGTGGCTTATACTAGTAGCTGGCATTGCATGTACGAATTGGATTGGTAACTGATTTGACGTCAGAAACATTCTTATATTTGAGAAACTTTTTCTATACTTTTATCCTTGTGGTCTGACTTTTGTGATATTCATTATGTACATGTATCTATGGATTTCAGTTGCCATGCTTTGGGTATGTTCTTCGGTGTTTGGAGACACAAGGACAGATCAGTGTCCATGCCGTGTCGATACAGCCCATCATGCCCACTGCGATAATGCCAGCCTTCGCAATATTCCGATGTGTCTTCGAGTGTACATTCTGAATGTTGATCACAACGAAATAACTGAAATAGAATCCGGGATATTCAGCAGATTTGACGTTTTGGAACGCCTTGGTCTTAGCCATAACATGATAGCCGAGGTTTGTGTTTGTATGCTTTTAATATCAATATAATGAATTCAGAATAGTTGATAATGACCAACCCTAAAAAATGCTTTAAGAACGCGCAGCTGAAATCCGAAATCACATATTATGTATTTCAGTATCACGTGTGTAGGCCCTACTGTAATGTCACACCCGAACAATATGCGAATCTTACAAGTTAAATTTACATCTGCCTCAAAATATTTAATATATCTAGCCTATGCCTCTCCACTGCAGAAGAAAGACCTGTTCATTACCATTCCATTATCTTCTTTCTTGTGCTTATCGCATCAACACAACCAAAGTCTCTGATGTCATCCATCTAACGCCTACTCTGTCTGCCTCTTCGTCTGGTTTGTGTTCTTGATGTCCAATTAGTTATATTATGTGTCCATCTGTTGTTTTTCGTCTTGCAAGGTAGCTTGCCCATCTCCATTTCTTTGTTTGTATTTCCTGTAAAATATCCCGGGCATTTGTTTCCCTTCTTAAGTCATTTCTGACCTTGTCTCTTCTTGTAACTCCTACCATAATCCTTTACATTGCTCTTTCTGTGACTAAGCTTCTTTTCCAATGTCTTAGTTGACGTTGCTGCCCAAGTCTCTGCCCCGTATGATAGTACCGAAATTAAACTCTGATTGAAGATCTGTCTTTTGATGGAGATTGGAAGACTCGCATCTCTGAATATGAGAATATGAGTTTCGCCGAAGCTAGCTGTATTCTTTTTTGCGATTCTCCTGCCGTTTCATTTTCAAGGGTGATTTTTTTTTACCGAGGTATATTTAGCTATCCACCTTCTCAATTGCCATCAACTGTTATTGTATGGTCTGGTATCATTTAATATTAGAGATTAGATGATAAAACGCAACGAGTGCTATGTGATGCTAAAATACAAGGATCTACCAAGATTAACATGTTTTGATCTGGGCTGTCTCATTATCCAGGTCAATTAAATGGTTTGATGTTCATTGCATTTATAATTTGTTTTATTACGTTTTACTTTCGTATAATTTTGATATAATGTTTACCACTTTATTTAACGTTTTTGACAAGCTACTATGAATTACCTAGTTGGACAATTAGCATCTTGGCCATAGATCTATATCGGCTATGTTAAACAAATAATACATTTGGAACTTTTGAAGGTTCACTTAATCCCTCAAAAACGATTGCCATAAAGAGAACATGTTTGTGGAAAGTTTCACACTATTTAACAAAATAAAATGAATTGACCAAAACATACGTTTAAATATTCCTTAGGTGCTAAATTAGAAAATAATTATGAGAGCATTATACATTTAGCAGTAATCATAACACAACACCCATATCAATGTACATTTCAAGAGAAAGATGTTGGCTTCAATGTATCAATCGAAAGCCCACTCACATTATTGCATTGTTTTGTAACATTGAAGTGAAATGTTATTGTTTAATTTATTTCACTATTTGATCAAGCACACATCTCGAGCATAATTAGATTTGAAAACCAGCTATAAATATGAACAATTCCAGTTAGATAATATGAATTTGTTGGTGATGCTGCTGTACCATAGAATCTTCGTTAATCACTTAGCCTTTTTACAAGTGTTACAAAATATTACAGGGATGAATATATGTTATTAATTGTTATAATTATGATATCATAAGACATTTAACATTATATTTTTGTGATCCTAAATTTTCAACTGAATTATATTATTCACGTGATCATTACTATAAATTATGTTTATATAGAATATAATATATAATATTTATATAGAACCTGAAACAAAAATGTATTTTCTTCTAATTATATAACTTGCGTGATTCATGATCCGTTAACTGAATTCGTCTCATTGGCCTTTTTGAATTGTCATTCGCACCCTAGAATGTTTTTTTTTTTTGAGGGGGCCTTCATAATACGACTTTTCCATATCATCTATAGTGAACAGTGTTTGTGGTGTGCATGTGGCCCTATTGATATGTACGTTGCATCTTCATTGCATCATATAGAAAATGTCTTGAATATGACTAGGCTTTTTTATAATATGTCATTTCAACGTTTGTACTATTTAGTTCACTCCAAATTTACTCCACAAAGTGAATGCATGCACCGATTGCAATGAACATAATTTACAGTCAGCTAGGTCACATATTAGATGTGCAAAGTCCATGAGTCCCATTGTTATTTAAATCACCGCTCGCATGTAGTTCACAAAAATAGGTGATAGAACAATTAAAATAGAAATCAGAAATATGTTTTTACGCAAAAGAGGTAATATGTGTTTCATAATATATATACATTATCTTTTTAATGTAAATTTAAGCATTCACGATGTATGCGCAGGCAGCAGCATTTCTTCGATAGCTTTGACATCGAGCATCGAAAATGGCGCGCTCATTGTACACAGAATAGCACGTGCAAGTTACGGTTCGCGGGGAAAATTCATATCGCTTTATTTACAGCACTTAGGTTGCGTACACGTACCAACGGGATGAGGCGGCTGCGCAGTGTGTTGTCGTAAACATAAAACCCGCCTACCAAGTTCCGGCACATAATGTGTGCTTCGTAGCGAAAAATTATGAACGTCGTTCTGTTATATAGGTCTGAAATTGCCACACACAACAAATTGTGTTGCGATAATAAGTATCATCCAATGCCTTTTTCGTAATCACTGGTAATAATACATATACCTGTATGTCCAGCATAAGGAGGAAATAGTTATATTTATATTTTACATGTTCTTAACCTTACGGACGTTACGACTTTTCACAATCATTATTGTATAGCGTTTGAGTCATCCGAAAGATATTGGAGATATATACGAAATATGGACATCAGGGTTGGCGCTATATATCAAACATCCAATATTTTGTATAAAATCACCTTCATTGACTTGTGTGTTGTAAACATTGTACAAATATTTTTTCTATGTAGTATGTTGAAAACAAATCAATTAAGGTATAGTTGGCCCCAAAATCATGCTTATGACACTACACATGCGATAACATCTAATGTTTCCGTTGAATGACGATTCCATTTTATTTTTTAAATTTCAATCATTCTTGCTTCCAACAAAACATTACAAATGAATTATACTAATTTACACAAAATAGAGATAAACATATTTGAAACAGGAGGGGTCCACTAAGAACCAATGCTTGCAATTGTGGACCCCTCAAATAATAGTTAGGAATATTGTATATTTAAATTAACACATTCTAGACTACAACAAAGAACTAGGGGAAAAGGGATGCCAACAGAGACCAACGTGGGACAAGAGAGAACTTTACATGACAAAGATAGGAGAAGACGGACACAATACAAAAATTAGACACTGCTAAAATGAAGTGAGAGATCGGGGGTACAAATGTGAACAATTACAGGATGAGCTGCATGTGGGGTTCGGGAGAAAATTAGGAAGAAGAGTTGCGCTTAGAAAGGAGCTATGCATGAAAAGGCACAATATATCATATCAGATTACATGTTGAGTCCGCGAGTAAAACAAGACCTTGTTTAGGATGATGTAAGGACGGGGAAAGAATAAATAGGCGATATAATTCAATGATGTTCATAAGATTGTAATATAAACAATTCTAATTTTTCTTTAAAATATTAATAAATGGAGCATTTTTTATCCATAATTTGGGGCCTTCATATATAAATGTATTTTGAGCAAGGAGGGTCCGCAAGAGAGGTAAATGAAATTCTTCCGAATGTCTAGTTGGATAATTATGGACTGAGCTATTAAAAAAAAAACATTTCTTGAAAACAGATTGCAACATAAAATAGTATCATTATAATTATACATAAATTGACCAAGTTGAACTAAATATAGGTACTTTACCTTTAGTATCTTAAACAAAAATAAAGAGTCTGTATGGGAGCGAAAGGGGGAATTACAAATGATACGAATCATCTTCTTTTGTAGTAACGACACTTTATCTAATAAAGTTGTATGTGTGTTACCTCAAACTAAGAGACCATAATTCAAGTATGGAGGTATCAAAACACTATAAAGCATAATTAATTAATTGGAAAGGAAGACATGTCTTTACTTTATTAATAATACCAATGTTTCGAGAAATAATCTTGCAAATATTATCAATATGATATTTACAAGAAAGGTTATTATCAACCGTTACACCCACAAATGTAATGAATGAAACACACTCCAATGGGGTGTTTTCAAAAACTATGTTAGCCGGTAACGAATCTATAGATTTACTAAACAACATATATTTCGTTTTCTGGAGATTCAATGATAATTTGTTCGCTCTAATCCACGATAAAATATTACTCATTTCAATATTAATTATTTCAACTAATCTATAAGAATCATTATGGGAAAAAATTAAAATTTGTTTCATCAGCGAAAAGTACGAAAGACATTTCAGATGATCGACAAAAGTCATTAATATATTTTTTTTTTTAAAGTGGGCTTAATATACCGTAGCTACACCAGTAACGGATCACTTTTTGGTGGATACAATTTCTTGCTAAGACAAAATATTTTTTATGGACTATCATACATCGTTGGAAAGCTAAAATGGTGCAGATTACGAATATTGTCAATTCAAATTCATTCCGTCACTAATAAGCAAATCACTGCGCGTTTTACGAACCCCTTACGCTGCACCAGTAACGGATCACCACTACACCAGTAACGGATCACCTGGCTTTATTTTAAAAATAATTGTCCAATTATCTTAATTTTTTCATGAAAGTGTTAGCAAATTAGCAATTAATATCCAGGAAAAATGTTACTTCTTAAACGTGCTTCCTTATTTAGTTATGAGGAGTTGAATTCTGCCAGACACGATCCTTATGAAATGTTAGCAAAAATCACACAAAAACCTAATTTTACCAAAATATCCAAGAAATTTTCGATTTTCAATTTAGAAATATCACAGATTCTAGTGAAATACATTGTTACAGCAAAACAAAATTAATTCTGATCTTTTTTTTTTTCTTTATAAGGATTTG
The DNA here is from genome assembly GCA_037951105.1 of Echinarachnius parma. NCBI lineage: Eukaryota > Metazoa > Echinodermata > Echinoidea > Clypeasteroida > Echinarachniidae > Echinarachnius > Echinarachnius parma. Next base: position 19,871 of record JBAMJV010003118.1, read on the forward strand.
AAAATGGGTGATCCGTTACTGGTGTAGATAATTTCTGCTGTAATTATACATTAAAAATTGCCTTTTTTTTACAATAAGCCTGCACCCAAACACCGGGGAAATGCTGTGGGGTGTATACCAGAACATCTTTTTGTGTTAATAATACATGAATTCTAGATCCGTCGGCATATTTTTGTTTTTTAAACATCTTATTTTTAAAAATATTTTAATTTTTTCCCAGTTTTTTTCTTGAAAATCTGAAATCTGTACATTTCGTCACTAGATGACACTATTTTGAAGGCTAATTTCTCATTTTTGCGCAATGATCATGGAACTGAGGTTTATCACTTTTAAAAAGGAGATGATAAAGTTTATATTAGATGCACATTCCTCTTCCAGTTATGAAAATTAAAACAATTAGATAGTCACAAACGTCTTCATGCATCAATTTGGGTAGGTGATCCGTTACTGGTGTAGAAACGGTACTACCTTGTGGAACACCACCATTTATATTACGGGGAGCTGAAGAGTTATCATTCAAAAATGCTACTGCCTTCTATCTGAAAGATAGCTCCTGGACCACTCCAAGGCCATCCCATGTACACCATAATGTGAAAGTTTATAAAGTAAAATATCGTGGTTAATCGTGTCGAAGGCCTTGGAGAAGTCTAGGAAAATGCCTATCGTATGAGAATATTTGTCGATTGCATGAGCTACCTTCGCAATAAAATACAATAATGCGTGTACAGTATTATGTTTCCCTAAAACTAAATTGGAGATTAGAAAATATATCATTATTTTTTTAAAAGGATACTCTCCGAGAATAAATTATCTTTTCTAAGATTTTCGAAAAAGAGGACAATAAATAAATCGGTCAATAATTATTTACATCTAACTTATCACCCTTTTTAAACAAAGGAATAACCTTATCAATTTTCATAGAGTTTGGTACCTGCCTATATAAAAAAAAAAAAGACAAATTAAAAATATGAACGAGAGGATCCACAACGGAAGATATAATGCCCTTTAAAATAAAATTATTAATTTCATCATGGCATGAACCTTTATTAGAATCAAGTATCGAAACAATATCTAAAATTTCATATCTTTAGTAGGAGAAAAAAATATAGAGTTTGGATTAGGCTGGCCCCCAAAATCAACAAAATGCTTATTTGATGGGGGATATTAACAGCAAGATTTTCACCAATCGAAGAAAAGTAATTATTTAGAATATGTACTATCCCAGCTAGCCACCTGATGTTGGGCCGATGTCGGAATTTGGTTGCCGGATGTCGGCATATCGCCGTTGGCTCGAGGTTAAAATGTCCGCCAGCCCAACATCGTCACGACGTCATTTTTGTGATATATTGGCATAAGGTCATTTTCCGACAATGGCCCAACATCATGTCATGAGATGATGTTGGGCCATTGTCGGAAAATGACGTTATGCCAATATATCACAAAAATGACGTCGTGACGATGTTGGGCTGGCGGACATTTTAACCTCGAGCCAACGGCGATATGCCGACATCCGGCAACCAAATTCCGACATCGGCCCGACATCAGGTGGCTAGCTGGGATGTCCCTAGGATCCTCAACAATCTAATCATTAAACTTAATTTTTTTATGTCAGATTTATTATTAGTAACATTCATTGCCTGCTTAATCATTTTCAAAGTATTTTTCATATCATGTTTATATATGCCAACATATTTTCAAAATACCTTTTCTTTTCCAAACGAATAATATTAGTCCAAATATTTGTATAAGATGCATATTTAATTTTCAATCTCTCTGTGCCATCTAATTTATGTTTATAAAAAGGATTATTATTTCTATTTATCGAACGTAATATCGATTTAGTTATCCAAGGAAGCGTTGGTGTCTTTTTGTAATCATTAATTTTAATAAAAGTATCTTATTGATTATTCAAAATATCACAAACATTGTCGTAAGAAAAATTCACTTCATCTACACAATAAACAGGAGACCAATCCACATGTTCAAGACTAGAAGCAAGACTAACTAATTTGTTATAAGTGACTTTACGTCTAAATGAACGTGGGTCATAATTATTAATCGATTGAGATACAGTATAATGTGTTACAATAGGATAATGCTAAGTTATGTCTTTAAAATCTATGCATAATCGAATTTTTACATTTTAATTTAATAAGAATAATCGGTCAGATTCCTGTATGGACCAAGATATACGGGGGCCAGGGCTGTGTGAATTTAATTATTATTGTTTCGAAAAATTCTCCGAAATTTCCCAATCCTGATTTGCAAGATATTGTTTTTATACAAATGTTGATAAATAAAAAGTAATGTTAAAATACCGAAAAATACAAATCCCCAAAACCTAAAACCCAGCCCTTATCAGAGCACTTTTGCTTGATTTTGTTATGATTTGTAATGATTTATATTGCCCAAACATTAACAAAAAAATCCGTCGTAAGTTACGTTTTTATTCACTTTGCAATTTCTTTAAATAGTTCGAATGAACTATACTCTGCAGGAAAGACACGTTTAAAATAAAACTAAATCACAATTTCAATTTAGAACCTGGTATGGAACATATAAACAAAATATAAATAAATTAAAATCAAAATTAAACAAACTGAAAAATCCATAATCAGTTAACTCTTAGACATTTTTGTAATTTATATACAATTTTGTTCTAATGCAATGTATCCTCCACAGGAAAATATATGTTTAAATTGCAAACTTGTTTGATGCCTTTTGAAAAATATATTTCAAAATCGATTTAAGTTAGCAATTTAGATAACAGTTGTTTTTGTTGGTCTTCAAACGTCTTTCCAGACCTTAAAACGAGCTCAATTCAGAACTATTTAAACTTGTCGTGATTTGTATAAGAGATAATAAACATCGCCCAACACTGGTATAAAACATATTAAAGGGATAAGCCTAGTTGAGTTTTGGTATAGAGGGCGCTGCAAGAAATAATTTATTTATGGGGTAATGAAAAACTGAGTGTCAACTTCTTGGAAGAGCATACAATTTTAATGACAGATTAAACTTGATTTTGGATCAAAATCGGTTGAGAAACGGCTGAAATATCCAAAAAGAAAACTATAACCATTTGTAATTATTGTGGGGTCCCACAATAATTCAATAATTTTGGACCAGCCGTAAAAAAAGATGCCTACACTTTTCAAAAATGTACACAAGATATTTTTAAATAGTTGATAATCTCTTTATTTTATCATTATTTTAGCAAAACATCACATGCACGATTTTTGTTTAATGGTTGAAACCAATGAATTTTTAGAGAGTGTGTTATGGTCTTCTTAGTTACCATAACAAATAACACCAATTGTTCTCTTTTCATTATTCCGTGTTTCTAAACCACAAAAATACTTTGTGCTCTTTTTAACCATGTTCTGCCCATAGATTTCATTAATTGCCTTATCCAAGTCCCTTATAAATAATGTTTTTATTTCAGATACTGTCACATCATTGTCCTCTTTTTTTTTTTTATATATATATGAGGAGATATTCTGCTTTAGTTCTAAAATTCTTTTTAAAAATAGTTCTTCGAATTCACATTCCTTTCCTTTGTTTTTCCACTCGAGTAATCAATACAATAACCAATTTAACACTTTAAAAAATCCCATATAATATTGGAATCAAATATACAGATTGATACAAAAATATAACCTAGCCTTATTGATGCTCGGGTGGTTTCTTGATGTATAGTAAACCAAAACTCATTTTTATGCTCCTTTCTATCAAATCTTCTAAATTAATATAAAACATGTCATTACTTTTAACATTGGCTTGCTGCCTATTTGTACTTTTATATTCCGTAGAATATCCGAGTTCCTTGCAAAATTAATATTCAAAGTCCCTATTTCATCCAATTTGTAAAGCACATCGATAAAAAGGGTAATTGTATCTTCATTTGGCCCATAAATATTTGTAAAATAAACTGTAAATTATCTTCCATCCTCGTCGAAGACACATGATTATCAATGTCTGAAAAATATATTCTCGGTTGCTTGCGCGCTATGTAGGAACAGGATGCGGAAGGCTACAATGGACTACCCACGATTCGCCTTGCGTGTGCTCGTACTAGGCAGGCATAATATTCCAACATTGTGTTTTGCATTAGTTACAAGGCGCACGCAAGATGGCTGCGCATACATTATGAGTGTTTCGTTCAAATCAAAGTATTTTATAATTGTCCAGCCCGTACCCACACACACACACACATATTTTTGAATAGTTGATGATGATCTCTCTATTGAATCATTGTTTAAACAAAGCATCAAATGCACCATTTTGTATGAAAATGGTTGAAACCAATATGTCGAAACTAATATGTTTTTAGAGAGCGACGTCTTTAGTTTTAACGGCTACTTTATGAATAATAACAGTTTGTTTTACCATTCAACCATCATTGAAATATATTTTGATGACAACTTACAAGTTTAAGACACTACAGTTGTATTTTACCTGAACTGTACTATACATTACATTTACAGTAATGCCATTTGGAATATGATAGTATAACTGAATTGTACTATCATTGTAACTGTAATATGTACATGATATCGTAGTAATCACCGTGGTAACCTTGCCCAAATAGTAATAATTGTGTTTTGGGTGATTAATGTAATCATCATAAATGTTATTATTTCTATTTAAAAAAATTTGTATAGATCTGTGCACACAATGCTAATGTCAACGCCTGAAACTAGCAAAAAAATGCATTGTACTTTACTTATTTGTTAAAATGTATAGTTATGTTTGTAACTGCGAATATAATTCGAGTTGCTTATTATGTTTTGTATTGTTCTTTCTTATTTTTATTACAGCTACCGAGAAGGACATTTGCCGGAGCACCAAATCTACAAACGGTCGATCTCCAGAGTAATGTCATCCAACTAATCAACCGCGAAGCATTCTGCGGATCGGGGATCAGAAGTGTCAACCTGTACAACAACATCATCAGCATCCTTGAAGACGGCACATTCCAGTGCATTCAAAATGTACAAATCATCAATGTTAAGAAAAACACATTGAGGTCACTGAACTTTCGCGTCTTCCGGGGCCTTTCAGCGCTGGAACAACTCTACCTGTCGATGAATTATCTCACAAGCCTTCCAGAAGATGTCTTCAGTGATCTATCCGCTCTTCTAATCTTACATCTGTCAGACAATAATATAAAACATCTTTATGCGAACATCTTCTCCAGTTTGATTAACTTGAAAGAAATTGAGCTGTCCGGAAATGGTCTGAATAATACTGGGGGTGTGTTTCGCTTACCGTCCATACAAAGGATAAACCTCCGTAATAACGCCCTTACACGTATTGACAATTTCGAACTCGACAAATCAAGCAATGTTACACACCTCTACCTTTCGGGAAATCCCTGGTTCTGTGACAACCAGCTGAATTCCTTTCTCTACTGGTACCAAAACAACACATACATTGTTGAGAAAGATGTTCCCCTGTGTAGTGGCCCCGACAATCTGGCCAACAAACCCTTGTATAATTTATCTCTCCCACTCAAGCCATCGGGTGGTAAACCTAATGGCACAGATGCTGTACCACCCAAAGATAATGAAAATTCAAAGGTGTTGGCATGGTGGGTTATCCTTATAATCGTATTGATTGTTGTTTTCGCGCTTGTTGGCGGCGTTTCGATGTGTATTTGCTGTTACTCACGGTACGTGACAAGGGCAAAAACCGACCTAGCACGTGTCGTTTATCATGTTTATAAGCTGGTAGGCCAAGATGGTGCACCCGGTGGCCAGGTTAAAATCGCCCTCCGCTAACATCCCTTCTTGCCTCTCCCAAACATACTTTAGCTTCACGATGTGCTGACGGTTCAATAAGAGGTTTAAATCAACGCCCTTTGTATCAACATCCCACTACTTGTTTTAGTTCTCATTCCATTTTTTCATTCACCAGTGCTAAAAATATAAGCTACCCCACCGCCTTTGTTCATCCCAATTTTATTGACGATCCATATATTGAAAGTTTAATGTAAAAGGCTACAATTATTCCATCTTCTCCACCGGATACACGGAAATAAATAGTGATCATATTTATAACATGCAATAATACTTCATCCAAACATTGCCAGAAGTCTATCAGGGTATGGACCATTTTATGTATTAGTAATCCGTTCAGTCACTTAATGTCATGCGGGCTTCGGAGCACTTCCTTATATCGATTAGGCTATTGTAAGCATTTTATGTTTTTGTTAACAATCGATCGAATATGGGATACTACGAGATATATTTATTATTGATATTTTAGCTGTTTTAAAACCTATTTGTCATTAAAAATGTATTCTCCTTCAAATTTGACACTCAGTTTGTTATAACCTCACAAAAATGTTAATTTTTTGGAGCGCCCCCTATACCAAAACTTAATTACCCCAAGTAAAAATTCTGTAGTGGGTAGAAAAATCGTGTGGCACCTGGTGTGTTTGTGAACTAGACATACAAGGTGTGAGTATTCAAATTCGATGGTATTCGCAAGAGTGATGTTTAACTTATCATAACTCAGTATCGTAGTGGAGGAAAGAGAAACTTGCCTTCCTCCCTTTAAATTAGCAAAATGGCAAAGTGGAAAAAACAGAAGCGTAATCAAAACTAGTTTCTTCAAATAATGTTTGTAAGGCTTAGCTTATCATTAGTCTGTTCGTCTTTTACTTCCTAAATGTCTATAACTAGCGCAATGTAAGAAGTAGATGGCGCAATGGACATGCATTTGTTTTATCGAATCAAATTTATACTTGTATAATTGTATTTGTTTCTTCTGTTATTTCATTATTTATTGAACACATACCTGAAAGTAATGAAAATAATGAGTAATTCAGGCCCGTAGCCATAATTGTTCAAAGGGGTGGGCCGTGGGGTGTAATTTACAAAAAGTGGACCGAGACCGATCACATACCGATACCGAGACCACTGGTTTAGATGTGTAAGCGGGGGGAGAGGGGGGGGGGGGGGGTTGATCGTCGGCAAAATATATCATGGCCGAGACCGATGAAAAGAAGACCCTTAATTCTTAATTTAACCCCCCCCCCCCCCCCCCCCCCCCCCCCCTCCGGCTACGGGCCTGAAGTTAAAGGGACTTAGTAACATTGTCCAAATCCTCAAAATAAAATGTTAATTCTAACGGTTCCCCATACCTTGTTGTATTCGTATTACAAATAAAATCATGGGACAGGTTTTGGTTTTTCAAATTTCCCTTTTGTTACAAAGATATGTACGAACGAAGTATTCAGATAAGAAAAACTCCGGTGGTGTTTTTCTTACTGTGTACAAAATGAGTGCAGTGAGTTAGTGACTATCACTTTGCATATTTCGCTCATTACTTGGCCATGCAATGTCCATTTGACTTGAAATTTTCACACAATACCCTGTGGACATATGAGATAACAACAATATACATTGCATCAACCATTCATCACTTTTTGCACATGTCAACAAAGTTACTAGATCCCTTTAATCTCATAATTATGTAGCTATTTTGTGTGACGCTCATCAAAGTACAATTTTTACTTTTTCCACAATAATTTGCATGCATACCCGTATATAATTTGTACCTATATGTGAGTATACTCTTACTATAGCGCTGAGTTAAAACGTGTGCTAAACGTTTAAACCACCTTAAAAGTGATACACGTTTAGCAGTTATAAAAACGTGTAAAGTTTAAAATACGGTTAAATATTCGTTTCATATATGTTTGATATACGTTGATTTGTTCAACATAATGTTTAAAGGGGTAGTACAGTTTTGGTAAGGCTGAACTTTAGTAACTAAAACCTGCACAGTAGCATCGAAAGGTATACAAACATACAAACGACTAGGTAGATCATCAACAACTATTTAAAAACCGCTTTTGAAATTTGTTGAAAAAGTGTAAGCATTTATTTTTTTTTTTTTCAAAAAATCATCGTATTTATTTGGGGCCCAAATAAATACGATCGGATATATTTATTCATATTTCAGCCATTTCTGAACCAAATTTGACCAAATAAAGTTTATTCTGCCATTAAAATTGCATGTTCTTTCCAATTCGACACTCTGTTTTTTCATTACCTCACGAAAAAATTGTGTTGTGCAGCGCCCTCTCTACCAAAACTGAACTACCCCTTTAATATATATTATTAATATAGGTTTTCCCGCTCAATTTCGCGATTGTGTCAATCGAATTGATAATATGAGCAAACAAATTCGCGCGATTTGCGATCGCCGTACCAAAACAGCATTCAAATTCGTAAATAGTCGTTCAAAATCACGTAGGAGCAAGTGAATTTGCACAAAGTGCATACCTTTTCATCAATGGTCATTCGAATTCGCGAAAGACCGTTGACAGTTGGCTGCACATTGGCGAATTCGAATGCCCATAAATGAACTTCTGTGTCTATTCACGAAAGCGTGTGCGTATGCATGAATTCGCATGCACTTATTCGGAATTTGGAAGACCGATACCAACGATTACGCGGCAACGCGCAAATTCGAATGACCCTAAATGAATTCGATTGAAAAAAGTGCAAAATTGAGCGGGAAAACCTATATTTCAGGATGTGACTGGATTGAATAATTATGAACTATTGTTTGCCGATTTTTTTTTTGTAATTGTTGTATTATTTGAGTCTATAACTCATGTTCGCCTTATTAACTATTGCATTGTTCACGAGTATATTATGTATTTTTTAAATAATGATTTCATACACGTTATCATTGTAACGTGTGAACATTTTTAAACCCCCCTTCGTGTTTTGGAAACAGTAAAGTGCTAGAACTATGTTTGATTGTAAATTATGTTCCTATAGTACCTTAATTGGTTCTGGTATTAAGATTTATTTGTACTGTGTTGTTGCTGTTTTTTTTTTTTACTAATAAGAGGCTTTTCTATACATGGTATTGAAATGTCCACGTCAGGGTATTTTTCTTCAACAATATTCGCTTAAACTATGTACTTTATTATTGATGTATGTTAACAATGTTTTATTAAAACGCAGAGAAAGTAAACAATTCATAACATATTATAAACGATACGGTATGTCGACGCGCAGACTTAAAAGAAAAGATGTGCCATGAAATATATAATTGCAAATATTTTGCGTGTACCAAAACAAATAATTCAATAGAGGGATTATCAAAACAATTTAAAAGCCAAATTAAAAAATCTTTGGGATAATTTCAGAAGGGTAGGTGTTATAATATCTTCTTAATTCTATCATTTTAGCGATATTTGTATTATTATTTACACGCTAAATTTGCTTACCATGAATAGTTTATTAATATAATTATAAGTCAATTCTTTTCCTCACTTACTAATCTCGAGAATTGCTGTATAAAATATTGAATGTAGTTGTGAAATAATTTATCAATTAAGTATAGAGTACGAATATATTAAGTATGTATAAAGTTTGCTAATGTTTTGGAAAATAGATGAACAGATATAATCTAATCTTTTTAAATATTTGTATACGACGAAGACCCTATCGAACAAAAAAATCCTCAATGAACAAACAATGAATTTGGTCATACATTTTTGTCAGGCGTTCGAGAGCGAGGAGCAATGAAGGTTACAACATAGTTTCTCTCTGAAGTAGTGTCAAAAAGGGAATCTATAAAAGATATGTATCTATAATGTTAGTGTATGAGTGTCCTTATTCTTGTCATCAGTTTGTATCTTATCTCAGTATAGTAATCTGGTAATAGTGGTGATACTGTGTAATATGTGCCTTGAGCATTCCTTTCACTTTTATACAACGATGATATAATTAGATTAATATGTCAATCGTATCTTTCACATGCCTTCTATGCCTTCTTTGTACTTTTCTATACATTCTTCCTTTTGCAATCATGCAACCAGTCACTTTTTATCTGAGAGTCAATTCTAAGATCTATCAATCGATATGTAATTATTACTAATATACCTTCGAGCTTTTGTTACACAGTTTATTTGTGTTATGATCTTTGTGCCAGTTCCTTTGTATGTCTACATGATATTCAAAGCGTTATAATTATCGTTATTTTAGGACATTCTGATCATGTGTTGAGGATTAGAGTGATGAAATTAGTCATGCCATGATAAAAACAATAATAAATCATTTGTGAAATCTCAGTAAGGTACACTGCTTAATTAGACAAGGAAATGCAGAAACACCGCGAAATTGGCATAAAATAAGATTACTGTAAAATGAATTTTATTATTAAAACTTTATTATGCGATTGGGGGAATATACGTATAGTTGTATAGAATGTATATATGTTAAATTTAGAGCGTATAATTATTTGGCCAGTCGGGTACAATTTTACTCTATAGGAATTACCAAATGTATTACATTTGACTTGTTTTTACTGTTATGCAAATAGGGGTTTGTTGGTTTATTATTTATAGTTTTAATTGAGCCATATTTATGCTTTCATATCAATCTTCAGAATTACCTAATGTATTTATGTGTATGATATGTTCGTTACTATAGTGGGAAACAGGGTTATACAAACTCGTTTTTCGTTTAAACAAAGTACATCTAAATCTACAGCACCATATCTACATAAAAGGGGGATGGAGTTCATTCTACGCTATTTTATTTTGTGTATTGTTTTACAGACAACAAGTACAACGTACATGCAAACATGGTTGCTAAATCAGTCTTGCCTTTTTTGTTTGTCTTTTTGGCAACCATGTGGGTTTGTTTTATAGATCAATACAAGTAAACCGGGACCAGCAACCTTTATTACAGTGTAATTGGCTTCCGCGTTGGTGCCTTTTTTAAACGAATTTGTACATTGCTATGTTCAGATAGATAACTTTGTTTGTAATTGTTTTTAAAATTGAGCATCATGAACAGGTAAAATCGTATGAATGAAATTTCAATTATTTGAATAAATTAGAGCAAAGCTATCAGAATAATAGATACAAGTCTTAATAAATTATAAGTAAGATGAATGACACTGTATAGCGCATTAATTTGTTTGTTTGTTTGTTTGGTTGGTTGGTGGGTTGGTTGGTGGGTGGGTCGGATGGTGGGTGGGCCGGTTGGTGGGTGGGTCGGTTGGTTGGTTGGATGTTGAATGGTTGGTTGGATGGTGGGTCTGTTGTTTGGTTTGTTGGTTGGTTGGTTGGTTGGTTGGTTGGTTGGTTGGTTGGTTGGTTGGTTGGTTGGTTGGTTGGTCGGTCGGTTGGTCGGTCGGTTGGTCGGTGGGTCGGTGAGTCGGTGGGTCGGTAGGTTGGTTGGTTGGTTAGTTGGTTGGTTGGTTCGTTGGCCGGTCGGTTGGTTGGTTGGTCGGTTGGTTAAGGTATACTAGACACATAATTATATACTTTTACCTGTTTAGGGTCGTACAAATAATACTTGTTTAGGGTAAGAACCCCCCCCCCCCGCCCCACCCCCACGGGGGGTAGGAGTTTATTGGAGAGAAGTGCCCCGATAAAAAAAACAATAACAAACGTAAAGGGAATTAACTTAAAACTTCAGAAATACTTAGGTGTGCCCCAGGCCTCTACCCCAAATCAGCCCGACCATGCACATGAACACGCAACACCACTGCGCAAGTTTGTTTAAGGGCATTCAGCTGCCCTGTAATAAGCTACGTATTAAACTTTTTTGAAGAATCCAATAAAATTAAGCAATTCGCTGGCAAGTTCGTGTCTATTGCACTGTAGAACGTGGCTATACGTGACAATACGAGGCAGATCTGGGTTTTCATGACGCTTGCATGTGCAGGGAGGCAGAGGAAAAATGTTACAATATTCAAAATTCTTCTATGATATGATATATTATAAAACGCTGTAAGATGACGCGCCGCTGCTTGGTGACTTTTTTCTTTTGGGTCTTGTGCATATTTTAAAACAAAAATTTTGAAAATCGGACTTACCGATACGAAGTCACGTGACCTTTTGTCTATGCATGTCAGCCCGAAAATCGCTCAATTTCGTGATTTGTGTACAAAACATATGGAAATATCAGTTTTTGTAAAAGGAAGTATATCATTGGTTATTTGGTCTTGTTTACATTTTATATCTTTGTTTTGGTGTTCAAAATAGATGAATTATAGTTAGAAATAAAATAAACAACAAAAACAATAAAATACATAAGTAAAAAAAAACAAAGAAATACATAAGAAATGTTTAATTATGAAGAATATATGATTTATGGGTAAAAATATGAATTTTATGACCTTATTTGCATAAATTACCATAAACATGCAAATTAATGAATTTAAAAAAAAATTAAAATTACCATTGTATTCTATACACTTAACTTATCATGCGTGCACATTTTCACGGCGATCGGCCGCTCCGCGGCCGAGATCTTGGGGGGGGGCCATAATGGCCCCCCCCCCCCCCCGGCCTGCTGAAGACCTCAAATAGCCCGGCCTTTTTAGGGTTAAGGGGTCTAAGGAGCAGACTAAAACTACAAAATACATAGACTTGGAGCTACCAAAGACCTACGGAAACCCTAAAAAAAGTCTCAAATGGTGGTCCAAGGAGCTGACTATAGGACTTGGCGCTACTCAACTAGCCTACCTAGCCAAGTCATTCCTGGGGTCTATGGAGCGGCAATTTTTGAAAATCGGGTATCTTTAGAGCGGCAATCGGGTGTGAAAACGGGGTTCTTTTAAGCGGCACATACCCGTCTTACATTATACATGAGTGCCCCCCGGACCCCCCCCCCCCCCGCCCCCCCCCCCCCCCCCCCCCCCGGAGTGATATCCGAACATCAATCCCTGTCTATCACGGCTGAAGGATGACATAAATATAGGTCAACGGCGCCAATACTGGGCAATACTGATACTGATGTTCTAGATTTTCTGTCTCTGGACAATGAACCGAAGTCTTCTGAAAGTCTGGGAACACGATCACCATGCACCACCGCACCGGTTCCGTTCATCGATCACACACACGTGTCACCTGACGGATGGCGCTGGCGTCTCAACCCTCTTGATTAGTCTCAATCAATACTTGTGACAACTAATACAATGTCGGCTGTATAAGTACTAATTTTTGTTATGAATTTTATTTTAATATTGTTGGTATTTTCTTGTTTTACATTAAAGGCTACTAATGGTATTGTATCTATGAAAGGATGCCCCTTACGTCCCGGGGTACAGACAGGCCAACTGCGAGGGAAGATATCTGTCAAATGTACCCCCAGAGTGTCATGGAGCTTCTTTCCTCTCGCTACAGTACAACCTTATCACGAGTATCGAACCTCGAACCTTTAGAAGCTTCACATCCCTGCAGCACCTCATCCTGTCTAATAATAAGATTTAACATGTAAGTACAAACAAACATTGATTTGTTTAATGGTATAAAGACGAATATACAGATATTTACTTTGTACATATTGATATTGTACTGTGAAAATTGTACATGCATATAAATATGGTCAAAATAAAGTTCAGCGTTTTTATTATCATATCAAGCATTTTGTCACAGGCTGAAACAACCAGTCCTGCGAAATCATGGGACAATTATTGAATCTTTTGATTGACATGTTACCAGGAGGTAATTCGAACTGTTATTATCATGGACATAAAGTCTTAAAACGTTAGAGAAAATGAAAAATACCCATCAGCCGTATGATAATGTTGACATTATATTGTGAATAGTTCGAAAATCGTAACTGCAAGACGAGATTTTGCAGCAGTGTAAATTTGAAAACTCCGGTGCATACTTAAGTAGGGGATCCCCCGCTACCGTAGCCAATCAAGATCGCGCATTGCACTGGCCACACCCACAGCTATATAATCACTGGTTCTCACCCTATTAATATAATGATACTCTATCGATATCGATATCGAGAAATGATAGCTATAATAATTGTATTTCAATTTTGGACCCAGTCAAATTGCCTTCCTAAGTATACACCAGATTGAGTAATGTCAAGTTAAACATTGCAAAAGCACCCTTACCGTGCACGAGCGGATACCCACCAACCATCACACCCTCACATCAAACCCTTTCCCCTCTCGGTCGCTTTGCTCCCTCGGTCTTGTCTTCGTCTGGAATACTTTGTTCATGTTTTTTAATCATAAATAATGTGGCATTTGATGCAATGTTTAAACAGTTTATGTCACTTTGCGAATATTATTTTGGGGTGCATATTTTTGTTTTTCATGAAACAAATATAACCTCTTGTTTCGGTCGGTAGAATCATAACGCACCTACCAACATTATAGTACATGTCATCAAGTCAGAATTCCCACCAGATTGCACAGTTCTAGTTTTTTTTTAAATAGACCATGGAAGCCAAAACCCCATTGTATATTTAAGCATATAAATAAGTGTTTCCTTTAACATGATCGGATTGCAATTGTAGATTCATTTTGTGACAATGCATTTAATTTGTATGTATATGGCCTCAAAATGAAACCCTTTCATGGGAACGTCCCCCATTTAAAGGTATTGTGGCTCAATGGTAGAGCACCGGTCTAGCAATCCGGAGGTCTCGGGTCCGATTCCCGACGAATCCTTATTTTATTTGCCCATGTTCAATAATTTAAAATATTTCTAGTAAGTTTCCTCTATATGTTTGAATTCATGTTCCTTTCTTATAAAACTATCAAAACAAATTTCTAAAGAATCTTACAATTATATTTATGACTGAAGTCTGATATTCCATATTTGCAAACAAACTTATGATAAATTGATTACTTCATATGGTTGAAATTGTTGGTATTTCGCCTATTACCAGATCTCGTAAACTGGTAAACACATTATTTTCTTTCAAGCCTCTTGATTTTATTCATTTTATGCCCACTTTTACTTTGATTCACAGCTAGGTGACAACGCTTTCAGCGGGGCACTCAAACTGAAGTCCGTAAAACTATTGTACAACAATCTTCAGACAATCGGAAGCAACGCCTTCAACGGTACGAGCAATCAGCTGCGGAAGATCTACCTGAGCCGCAACAGCATCAGCCACATCCCAGAGGGAACCCTCCAGAAGGTCCCTATGTTGGAGTTCATTGACCTGTACAACAATAGCCTGACCACGATATCCAGTGGAACATTTAAGAATCTAACGCATCTGGATCGGCTCTTCCTCGGCATGAACAAACTGAGTAATCTCGAGGATGATGTATTTACGGATCTCGAATCTCTGGTCTACCTGGATCTGTCGAACAACACTTTAAGCTTCTTAAACAATATGCTGTTCAGCAACATGGAGAAACTGATGACGATTGACCTTTCCGGTAATCGGTTGGTTACCGTAGGTGGTGTCTTGTCGAATAGATTTGCGCTGGAATAACCTGACACGTATTGACAATCTGACAGCAGATGCCCTGGATAAAGTTGAGGTCCTGTACCTCGAGTCCAACCCCTGGTATTGCGATAATAGTCTGGAACCTCTTCGCATTTGGTACAAAAATCTGACTGAATCAGGCAATACTGATATTTCTGTTGATTCCCCCATTTGTGCAGGCCCCAGTGAGGTCCAAAACCAACCGATTAGGTCAATAACTAACCCTCTTCCAGAGATTGTTAAAAAAAATTCAGGTACATCGACAGCGTATATGGAAATGACAACCCCTGTTTTGACAGTCTCTGCAATGCATAAGCAAGACACTGCACTCTCCCAGGAGCTATTTGACCAAGATTCAGTAAATGCTGCAACGGTCGTTGTACCTGTTGTTTTGATAATCATTCTTATTATAGTCATAGTGATCGGTATATATTTTAGAACGAACTCCTTTTTAAAATCCAAGAGTACTAAGAGTCCCGTTAAAGAAAAAACAGAGACGTTGAACGTGGTGCTGGTATGAGTACTCCCAAGACTACATATTGCGTGAATGTAGGAAATAAACAGCCCCAACGCGATGATAATGGTTACGATGGCCCTTTTTGTCCAAGCTCTAGAAACGAGCTTGCATTTCATAATATTTCGAAAAGTGAGCATTGTGTTAGTATTGACACTACAGCAAAAGTTAGCCCACAAACTGTTACTCCTACATCAGACACCTCGATAGGTAGTACTCTTATAAGGTTAACAGAAAACGACCTCGCCAAAGATACTCCGGAAAGGGGTAATGAAGGAAATATTCGCTTTTCACCTCTGACTGAAGGAAACAGTCCGGGACTCCGATGCCCTACTCAAAGTCCCAACTGTGCGATGAAGATTGATATTCGTGAAGATTCAACAAATGAGCATGACATTGATATTAACACAGCAGAAGACGTTAGTACTCATACCATCACTCCTCCAAAAAAGATCACTGAAAATCTTCACCATGTACGTCTGATATTGAAAGATAATGTAAACAAATTACCCAAAAAAGTCCCCGCCACATCTCCCCCTAGAAAAGTGTCAGGATAGAAATGTATTTGTTATTTAATGTAAGAAAGAAATTGCTAATATACAAATACTGGAGGTTTCCTTTAATTAGAATGTGCCTTTAACGTAGGGGGTAGCGTAATGCTTTGTTTAGACCCAATCAGCCAAGTCAGCTGGTAGCATTGATAGTTGAAGGGGGCCCGGCTAGAATAGTGAAGTGTATAAAGTTGTTGTGCAACAGTCCTTTGTTTAGATTCAATCGGCCAAGTCAGCTGGTAACCTTGGTAATTTAAGCGGGTCCGGCTAGGGAAGTTAAATGTATAGAATTGTTGCGTAATAGTCTTTTGGCCAGACAAGGCTTTATTATTAGAAAGGCCTTTATTTAGTCAATTAAACATGTTTAGTTTAGTTAGCTAGGTCAGGATTGGCACAGTCGAGAAAGTTCTGTTGTTTATAGAAATGGTTTGCATGTTATGTAATAGTCCTGTCTAGACGGCTTGAAAGCTATTAGGGCCTGTTTCTGAATTCCTAGGGCAGGTTTATATTTGTTATAGAGATATTTAAACCTGTTTAGTTCAGTTAGCTAGTTTATTGTTTGCACGATCGAGAAACTTCTACTGTCTATAGAAATTGTTTGCATGTTATGTAATAGCCCTGTCTAGACGTCTTAAAAGCTTTTAGGGCCTGCTTCTGAATTCCTATTGTGGGTTTATTGTTATGTAGAGATATTTTGCTTGCATGGTTGCCAGCTTGGCACATATTTTAAAGTAATTTGATTAGTTCGGAAATGGTATAAATAGAGGGGGAATCGAAGTAATCGGGGAGAGCACTTGAGTCAAGCAAGCAGTATAGATCTCCGTTAGGGGCAAACGTTTTCTCTGGGGGAATTCCACATCGAGGCGAGAGGCACGCCCCAACCGCGATAAACCATAAGCTCGCCTAGCCAAGTCGCCGTCTACTCAATCAAGTCAACACTGCGTGGGTCGAGTATGCAGCGTCGCGGACAACGCAATGTCTGGTAGCTGGACTGAGGACCGGAGGACAAGCTAAGCTGAGAGGCCAAGTCGGCGTGGGCTACCAAGGGACAGTCAAGCGGCCCTGCTCAGACTGACGAGGACACGGACGACGGACGGGTCGGCAGACCGGGGCGACGACGGCGGCACCGAACTGAGGATCGCCAGATCACAGTTATGTAATTTTTGATTATTCATACCATTCTGTGAACACTAGAAATTATGTTTGAAGATTAAACTTATTTTTGAAACGTTAAACGTTCTTCTCGATGTGTTCTTTTCTGAGGTCTAGAGTAGCAGTAGAAAACAAAAACAAAAAAAAGTCACCCACGTGACAATTTGGAGGTCCCACCGAGACCCTACTGCTACTTGATCAGAAAAGATATACATTTAAAATTCAGATATTTAATGACCCCATGTATACATTTTGATGACGCGTTCATACATTTGTACTGAGTTCGTACATTGAGTATGCGACACGTTTATATGACACAGGCAATGTTGAATTGTGCTTGTTGGTGTATTATTCATTTATGCTGTTGCCCCAGATACATGCTATTTACATTAACGTACATATTGCGTGAATGCTTAAATGTTTAGAGACTGTTATTAGTCAGTCCCATATTATTATGCTAGCTTGCTAGCCGTTTATGGCTATAGTTGTGTGAGGTGTTACTCCCCAAGGCTACGTCCTTGGTGCCTTTAGATTAGCTATAAAGGCAGGTATATGTGGGAGTCTTGAGCTGTGTGGCGTATTTTGCAGATTCCCGTGTCCAAGGTTACGCCCTTGGTGACGCCTTTTAGTTTAAAGGTGTGTGCTTTATAGATTCCAGTATTCGAATTTGACTGTGATTCGTTAGAAGGTGAATTCCAGCTGTTTGAGTGGTTGTATACTCGCTGGGAGATACAATTTGTTGGTACGCTTGCTAGAAGGTACCGACAGTTTAGCATTGGGTTGCTAGGCATCAGAGCTGGTGTTACCTTGTTCATAGACTTTGTCGGGCTAGTTGATTTGCTGGCAGGGTTGGAATCTATATTTTTAGACAGTATGTCTAGTGTTGAGCAGGCTAAAGAGTTTTCTGCCCTTGGCAGAGAGATGGGCCTTAGCGGTGGTGCATTAAGCAGCTTTGTTTCGGAGCGTTGTCAGGCACTTGAAAGGAAGTGCGAGGCAGAGCGCGAGGACGAAGCTCGCGAGCATGAAGCTCGTGAAAGGGAGAAGGCACGCGAACATGAACTTAGGATGGCGCAATTGCGTGAAGACGAAGGAAGAGATGTAGGTAATGCCCAGTTGGGTGGGATAAAGTTAAAGGTAGGGCGATTTGATGATGCTCGTGACCAGTTTGATGCCTATATTATAAAGTTTGAAATGTTGATGAAAAGTCAGAATGTCCCCTTCGGCCTTTGGGTATTACATTTGATTTCTAATCTGACAGGAAAGGCCTTGGATGTGGTGAATAGGATGAGTGTTGATGACCGTGAGAAATATGGCATAGTGAAAAGTGAGTTATTGTCTTATTATCATCTCACGGAAGAGGGGTATAGGCGGAAATTCAGGTCCGCAAGACCGTATAAGTCTGAACGCCCGAAGCAGTTTGCAACCAGAATGAAGGGTTACTTTGATTATTGGGTAGAGGCTGCTGAGATAGAGGATACTACAGATGCGTTAGTTGATTTGGTTTTGCGTGAGCAGTTCGTGCTTGGCTGTCCTAAGGAAATAGTTCAGTTTGTTAAGGAACGCAAATGCGAGAGTTTCAGTGAGGTGGTTGACTGTGCTGAAGTCTATGTAGCTGCCCATGGTCCCTGGGTATTCTCCGATGGACCGAAAACAGAGGGGATCCGTACGGATCCGAAGTCGGGTAATAGACATCCTCCCCTGAATCAAAAAGGGAAAGTTCCGAACCAGAAACCGGCCGGAACTCAGTCAAAGCCGGGAAAAAACGATGGAGGTAGAGGATTTCAGGGGAGAGGTTGCTATTTGTGTGGGAACCCAGGTCACATAAAACGGGATTGCCCCATGTTGTCAAGGCGGGTAGTAGCTCAAGGTCTAGTGAGTGATGAGGTAGATGCGGACCCCAAACCCAAGGGGGAGAGTGTGTCCCGGGATGAATCGAAGTCCGAAGTGGTTGACTCCTCGGCAGGGTGTGTCTTTTTTGGTACTATGGTCGATAATCTTGAACGTGCGGAGAATGAAGTTGTTGGCAAACTGGGAATGGCGTGCAATGATGTCGGGGCGATGGTGAATCGCATGCCGGTAGTATCCGGGAGGTTGAGGCCGGAGAATGTAGCCGTTTCCGTGCTGCGCGATACGGGGTGCAGTACGTGTGTAGTGAAGGGTGCACTGGTTGGAAGTGATCAGTTCACGGGTCAGCAACAGGCAGTGAGGTTAATCGATGGTACAGTTAGGCGCTTCCCGGTGGCCAAGGTAGTCGTTGACTCGCCGTATTTCGAAGGGGAAATTGAGGCTGTGTGTATGCCTGACTGTTTGAGTGACGTGGTGATCGGGAATGTAAAGGGGGCTCGTGAACCGAGTGACCCCAATTTGCATTGGGTCCCGAGGAGTGTCGGACATATCCCGGATGTGGAAGTCGCGAACCCACGGTTAGATGATGGAAGTTCAACTGATGGGCTAGAGTCGAGTGGTAAGGGCGCATTCTCGGATAAGCCGGGCGATGAGGTGTTGGCAGTTCAAACCCGCGCACAAAAGGTGAGCGATTCGAAGCCCAGCAGAGGCTTATCGGTGGCTGAACCTGTTGAAAATGTACGGTCGAATGCATTTCTGAAAGAGCAGAAGGATGATGAATCATTGCGCCCGCTGTGGCAGAAAGTTGGTAGTGTTGACAAGTCCCGGTTTGGGTACGTGCGTGAACGAGGGTTTCTGCTTAGACAGAAAAAGGGGGATGACGGTCAGGGCATTGGCCCCAAGGTGCTCGTAGTCCCCAGGTCTCGTAGGGAAGAAATCATGCGGGTCGCACACGATTCCCTGCTAGGTGGACATTTGGGTATTAACAATACTCTGTCTAAGATTAAGGGACAGTTTTACTGGTCGGGGATGACAGAGGATGTTGCCAATTTCTGTAGATCGTGTGACGTATGTCAAAAGACTATTGATAAAGGAAGGGTGCCCAAGGCACCGCTTGGTAGGATCCCGCTGGTAGGTGTCCCATTCCAGCGCATCGCCATAGACCTCATGGGTCCGTTCATGCCCTCTGCTCGTAAGCATACCCATATTCTGACAGTTGTGAATTATGCGACCTTACCTACCTCCAGACAAAGAAAATGACAAACAAGCGGATTATGAGGTGGAGTATGTTCCTCCAGGAATATAGGTTCCGCCTGGTGTCTATTAAGGGGTCAGAAAATAGAGCTGCTGACCTCATGAGCAGATTGTTGTAAACAAGGGATTTTTTTTTTTTTAGCCAACTTGCTATTAAGCAAACTTTGTTTGCAAAAGAAGAGGAAGTATATTTGGTTTTGAGTACATTTTTTTAAGGACTTGAAATACATTTAAAATGTACCAATCGTGTTTGATTTGTGTACAGAAAATACTACTCATGCATTTTTTATTTTTTTACTTCTTTCAGGAATCAAAGGACAAGCGAATCGCGGTCGCGGTTAGAATTAATTTCGCGAATAAGTTAGAGTAGGAAAACTCCCGGGGGGGTTTAGTTGAAGTAATGTAAGCTTATGTAAAAATAGATAGGGGAAGGTAGCATAGTACATAGTAGCTTGTTTACCTATTTTTGTTTTGCGAATGTAATAGGTTATTTAGCCCACTGACGGTAGACTCCCGTCATAATAAACCCTATGAAGTTAGGAATGATTTGTTTGGCCTTTCATGGTTTGGTTTTGTTTTATTTTGAAATTGCGGAATTTAATTGCAATTAAGGGAACAAGAGTGGGTTTAAATTGGCATAGAAAGAAGGATAACTGAAATTTGTTTCATTACTTCGTAGATTGTCGGGCGTTCTTTATGACGAGAGTACGCTGTGCAACAGCCTTTGTGTAAAATGTTTAAAAAAAAGTATGATGTGGATTAAACAGTATTTTACAGTAGCATGAAATGTCATTAATTGATTTTTGAAATGGTTGTACAAGTTTAGTGATGTAAACTGTATGATGTCAGGGTCTGAAGAATTGGTTATGATAGGTTGAACATTTTATAAGGCCCAGAGGCACACAATTATTGTGTTGTAATATTGTGAACGGTTGAGCATGGTATTGATGTAAATGTAATGGTTAGGGTGTAGGAAGAAGAAAAGAAAGATGAATATACATTGTTTAGTAATGTTAATAAATTTCTTGATGTTGGATATAAGTTATGTCCCCTAATTATATCTTAAGGTGGGGGATATTGTCAGGATAGAAATTTATTTGTTATTTAATGTAAGAAAGAAATTGCTAATATACAAATACTGGAGGTTTCCTTTAATTAGAATGTGCCTTTAACGTAGGGGGTAGCGTAATGCTTTGTTTAGACCCAATCAGCCAAGTCAGCTGGTAGCATTGATAGTTGAAGGGGGCCCGGCTAGAATAGTGAAGTGTATAAAGTTGTTGTGCAACAGTCCTTTGTTTAGATTCAATCGGCCAAGTCAGCTGGTAACCTTGGTAATTTAAGCGGGTCCGGCTAGGGAAGTTAAATGTATAGAATTGTTGCGTAATAGTCTTTTGGCCAGACAAGGCTTTATTATTAGAAAGGCCTTTATTTAGTCAATTAAACATGTTTAGTTTAGTTAGCTAGGTCAGGATTGGCACAGTCGAGAAAGTTCTGTTGTTTATAGAAATTGTTTGCATGTTATGTAATAGTCCTGTCTAGACGGCTTGAAAGCTATTAGGGCCTGTTTCTGAATTCCTAGGGCAGGTTTATATTTGTTATAGAGATATTTAAACCTGTTTAGTTCAGTTAGCTAGTTTATTGTTTGCACGATCGAGAAACTTCTACTGTCTATAGAAATTGTTTGCATGTTATGTAATAGCCCTGTCTAGACGTCTTAAAAGCTTTTAGGGCCTGCTTCTGAATTCCTATTGTGGGTTTATTGTTATGTAGAGATATTTTGCTTGCATGGTTGCCAGCTTGGCACATATTTTAAAGTAATTTGATTAGTTCGGAAATGGTATAAATAGAGGGGGAATCGAAGTAATCGGGGAGAGCACTTGAGTCAAGCAAGCAGTATAGATCTCCGTTAGGGGCAAACGTTTTCTCTGGGGGAATTCCACATCGAGGCGAGAGGCACGCCCCAACCGCGATAAACCATAAGCTCGCCTAGCCAAGTCGCCGTCTACTCAATCAAGTCAACACTGCGTGGGTCGAGTATGCAGCGTCGCGGACAACGCAATGTCTGGTAGCTGGACTGAGGACCGGAGGACAAGCTAAGCTGAGAGGCCAAGTCGGCGTGGGCTACCAAGGGACAGTCAAGCGGCCCTGCTCAGACTGACGAGGACACGGACGACGGACGGGTCGGCAGACCGGGGCGACGACGGCGGCACCGAACTGAGGATCGCCAGATCACAGTTATGTAATTTTTGATTATTCATACCATTCTGTGAACACTAGAAATTATGTTTGAAGATTAAACTTATTTTTGAAACGTTAAACGTTCTTCTCGATGTGTTCTTTTCTGAGGTCTAGAGTAGCAGTAGAAAACAAAAACAAAAAAAAGTCACCCACGTGACAAAAAGGAAACGAAGAAAATAGTTGTCCTTCACCCGTAGCTGGGGGTAATACTACGGGACTTCGACAACGTACTACTCCAACGATGCTCACCTATAATAATCACTCGAAAAAAGGCATAAGAATTTAAAAAGGATTCTTTGAATAAACATTATGGAAATTTAAGAATAATAACTTTCTTAATATCTGCAAGACATCTACTCCTAGGAAAGGTAGTTAACATGGTTCTCACCTATAAAATGGGAAAAAACCTGATGTTGAATCGATAAGCTCGACTAGCATGACGATTTGGCAAATGATAGGGGAAATTACTTGGGTGATCATGTTTACCGTAATTAAATCATCTCTTGTGGATGATATGGGTAGTTCCTATGATAATAGTCCATGAAAGCTAAAACTGTGTAGTAATATTGCATGTATATTTTGTTTGTCAAATAATAGCGATCGAATAAAGCTGCTTTCAGGCCTTTTCATTCATGTACGTCATTTATAGAACATTAATTGGCAGCATTCTTAATACAACATTCCAGAATTATCTAAATGTACATGTATTATATTTCAGGATTTGGGGTTGTACATTCCTCCTTTATATTCATAGTAACGAGTTTCTAGAGTCATATTGAAATGTGTTATTATTAACAATAATAAGCACTGTATATTTACTTGAGTATGTTGTTAGTAAATAATATCATTCAGTTTAGTTATGAAAAGCAAGAGAGTAAAGTGATAACACGTTAACCATGTAGTATATATTCTTTTTCAATGCTTCTGTTTTGTGTAATGTAGTATGCATATTTTTGTACAATTTGAATGATGATAAATACTGACTTCCATGATATTGCTTACACCAACTTTTGTCACCCAGCAAGAAACTATAATGTTACAAATATTATTATGGACCTCTATATTAAGTAATGACAACGCTGGCAAGAACTATGCATCCGTTTGATATGAGTTCTTTGTACTATGTTACCATTCATAGTCTTAAAGATTTGTTTTGCAGTTATCATGGTTATGCATTTTTAAATATGTTTGTGCTATTTTGATAACGTTATAGATATTCATTCTTTATACGCTTCCTGTGGAATGATAAACTTAGTTATAAGTATCACTTTTTTAAGTCATAAACATACAAAGTGACAACACAATTTGCCTTCAAGATATTTTCATGTATATTGAAACTACATTATTGATCTGAGTGTGTAATTCACTGCCGTGAACAAGTTTAACTAGTGAACGATTTGCCTTGTTAGTAAGCATAATTAGAAGAAATTAAATTATGTACAGCCTTGCCTTATTCTCCACCTTTGCACACAATCCATATTAATGTGAGATTGAATACCGGTATTTCTGAGGTTTGACTTCCAAACTTGTATAACGTCCCGTCTGTTTCTCCTTGGAATCAGACCGTGGTTTTTGTTTCATAAGTTACAATACCTTTAAATTATACGTTATATTTGTACACAATAAATTATACATGATACATCCTATTGATTGGTAAACAAATCTATTGTAAATGCTTATAAACTGGGCTTTTTATTGAATCATAAATTCAAAAAATGAATCAAAATTAATTACATTGCAATGGATATACATGCTATCTTAGACAGTTGCTTATATTAGTCAATATATTTAATCACTTACATGTTTAATTACTTGCTGTTGGTCGTCGTGCTAGTGATTGAGGTGGTCGGTACGGTCATGACGGTGGTTGTGAGTATTAGTAGTGGTGGTAAAGATTTTTGTTATCACCAACAACTTTTGTTACATTCCATCTCTTTTCCATTCAATAAAATGTTCATGTTTCTGAAATAGCAATTACTTTAGATGACACGTTATATATGTACACATTGGATCATAAATGTAATTTTAAATATTAACTTTTCTGAATGAATGAAAACATTCCGGTCATTAACTGTATGACAATGTATTTCCCTTCCATTGACATTGTATGTTGGCCGAATTGCTTTAGTAAGAATAATTAGGAAAGACATTACATCTTCATTCCTTCCAATTCGTGATGTTTTTTCCAGGATCCTGATTTATATATTGGCTTGTATATATGAATGTTCGTAAAAACTAATAAAGCAATATCCCATCATGTTTAAATGCATAAATGTTCATGTTACATAAAACTACTATTGATGTTTTGTTATTTGTATAGCGAAATGTTCATGAATTTAATTGTAATAATTAAAAAACTTAGTATCTGCGCATCTAAGATTTTGCTTGTGTATAATTGATATTGATGCTAATTTCGTATTAGTGATAGTAGTGTGGATGGTCATACTGTTGATGTGGTGCACTGCTGCGGTAATGTTGGAGGTGGTGGTGGTTGTGGTGATATTGATGATGATGATGATGATGATGATGATTATGATAATGATGATGATAATGGTTGTAGCTTGTGTGTGATGGTATAGTGTTGGCAATTATGGTGATGTTGTTTGAAAAATTTTCCTTTAAACTCACCATATTTCCTGTATCAAATAATGAATCAAAACAAATATACAATGTTATGTATCTGAAATAATTGTTTGTATTATTATTTTTTGCGAAGAAAAACAAACGATAAGTACCATTAACTAGGATTATAAGAAGTAGTTTGTTTGCTGATGGTTTATATCTCGCACACTGCATATACGACAACATGTGGTCAGCTTGTAGGAAATGTATGTGTATGGTTACATGTATGAATAATGTTTAATGTTAAATTTGTATCAAAGAAGAAGTGAGAGAATAAAACTTTGCTGCAATCGAAATAGAGACATACCTTATCCGCTAGCATAGCTATGACCTTCTAAAGTCACATATGTGGAGCAAATAGCAAATTAGTTGGAGCTATGCCAGCATATTCCCGCCAAAAGTACCCATATTATATACAAATTATTGACATCGTACTGTTATCAAAGTTCAACTATTATTATAGGAAAACATCATACAAAGAAAGCACATACCATAACGAAAGAATTGAGCGGGAGCGTCGATTATATTTTGCGAATCTCTATTCATTAGAATCGCAATCCGTGACTGATTCCATTCTATCACTTCATTGTAAGTGTCAGGTGCATGTGGTGTAACCATAATAGCCAAATAGCGAAGTTTGGCGAAGCGATATGCACCAGACACACGTTATATTATCAACCAGCATATTATTCATACGCATGTAGCAGAACGATTTCTTTATGTCAGGGCCCTTACAAATTTCCCATATTTCTAATGGCATCACAAATGAGCGATTACTCTAGGTTTACCGGTACAAATCTGTTTTCTTTCAATCATGTTAATGTGAACCATATTCTTAGATCATATAACAACATTGTCATGCATCTTATTTTGGTACCAACAGTTCATTCTCACGAAAAATGTTAATGTTCAATTACTACATTTACACACTGTAAGTTATAATATAAATTCAAGATTTAGATATACAAAGTAAAAGCCAATTTTAAATTGCAAGAACATAACGTGATTGAACAATCGAAATATAGTTTAAAGATTCTTCCTAATATAGTATTATGAAAGAGTAACGTTTCCGATTTCCTTTGGAAAATGAATGTAGTTATTGACGTCGCTAAATTTGCATCATTGTGATACATCCTTCACGTACGTTGTGTTAGACCATTTAATGATGCATGCTTCTTGCACAATATAGGGCATACTGTTTACAGCTTGAAGATGATGAATACGTATGGTTGTCGTTCATGAATAATGTTTAAAGGGATAGTTGAGTTTTGATAGAGAGCTACACAAAATAATTTTTGGGTGAGATAATGAAAAACTGAGTGTCAAATTTGAAAGAGCATACAATTTAAATGGCAGAATAAACTCTATTTGATCGAAATCGGTTCAGAAACAGCTGGAAAATCCATAAACATAACCATTTGTAATAAATGTGGGGCCCCACAAGTATTCGATCATTTTGAACCAGCCGTTAAAATCCGTTTTAAAATGCTTCCTCTTTTCAAACAAAATCAAAAGAGGTTTTTAGATTATAGTTGTTGATTATCTCTCTATCTAATCACTATTTCAAGAAAACATCACATGCACAATATTTTATTTAAAATGGTTTAAACAAATGCGTTTTTAGAAAGCGCCCTCTTTAGTTTAAACAGCTCTTTTTTTATGATAACAGGCTTTTTACTTAGTCGTTTGTAATTTTTGTATTCCTTTTGAGCCTGGTGGAGTTATAATTATTAGTTTGTAATGTAATAGTGCAGGTTTTGGTTACTAAAATTTAGTTTGACTAAAACTGTACTCTCTCTACAAGAACTCAACTATCCCTTTTATGTTCAGTTTGTATCAAAGGAAAAGTGAGAGAATATTACCATGATTACTTCGTTGCAAATGAAATACAGGCTTATTTTATCAAAAATCATAGCAATGATCTTACGAGACAAAGTCATTTTCATGGAGGAAGCAGCAACTTATTTGGAGCAATGCCAGCATATTCCCGCCAAACAAATCCATACAGATATTTACATAATAGAGTTATCACAGTTCAACTATTGTTATAGGGGAACATCATAAAAAGGAACTCAAAAACCATAACCTAAATATAATGTGCGGGGGCGAAGGTTGCCTTATTTTCCGCACCTCCATTCATAGTAATCATTCTCCTTTACTGATTCCATCCATTATCCAATGAGCAAACTTAGTCACAATCATGTGACATCATTGGCGGTTAAAATCGAAATATTCTCATGCCGTATTGGCACCGGTAGACACGACAGTTACAGTGAAGACCTCTAAACCATGTAGACGGTGCAATATGGACACTTTAGGAATACTGAGACCTGACCAGATGGCGACCGACATTCCAAAGGAAGAAAGACCTTCATAAACAAGGTAAGAACATAAGTAGTGAAAGATGAGCTTACTTAATTATGCTGACAATTCAAAAGGTAAAACAAATCTGTGTGACAGATGAACATGTAAAATGTGTATATTCAATTAAATTTTCAATTGCATTTATTCATTTTCATTTCAAATAAAAACAATGCATACACACAAACTAGCATTTACAGTATAAAACAAAACGAATATAGGAAAATTCAAAGAAGGTTAAGTTCATAACCACCACTTTCTAATAAAGCATATGTCATTAAAAGAGAACAACATATTAGCTCAATTGCTGGACAGTTGAGATTGGTTTTTACTATTCTTTAGTATAAACTGTATACAATCGAATGACGGTCTACTTCCTAGAAAATATATTGTAATAGTTATTCAACTATATGTGTTTTTAAAAATAAATGACAATTTATTTTTGTTGTCAAATACATTGAAACGATCTTACGGAACGAATATGTTACTTCTGTTTTCTTCCTCAGTCTTCCTAGGTTAGTTATTCTAAATCTGTGGTCCGGTAAACAAATTAGTGCAACATTGAGTTTTCATGTACTCTTGGTTCATATTAAGTAATAGAAAAAGTGGTAATAGTAGTAGTATTAGTAGTATTAGTAGAATTTATAGTAGTAGTAGTATAATTTATAGTAGTATTAGTAGTAGTAGTAGTAGTAGTAGTAGTAGTAGTAGTAGTAGTAGTAGTATATAGCAGTAGTAGTAGTAGTAGTAGTAGTAGCAGTAGTAGTAGCAGTGGCAGTAGCAGTAGTAGTAGTAGTAGTAGTAGTAGTAGTAGTAGTAGTAGTAGTAGTAGTAGTAATAGTAGTGGAAGTAGTTGTCGTCAGGGGCGTAGACAGCGGGGGGGGGGGGGGGGGGGTGAGGTGTATGCATCCCCACCTCACAAGGTGGGGGATGACATGTACAATCATGTGTTGGGTGCGTACGCATAATCCCCCCCCCCTCCCCCCCCCCCCCCCCCCCCCCCCCACTGAGAGGACTTTCAGCCAATTATCTTGTTCTCTAAAAATGTTGCCAGGTGGTTTCGACTAGGAAACAAATTGGCAACGGACACCCCCCCCCCCCCCCCAGATAACCCCAGATAACAACAATATACATTGTATCAACCACTCATCACTTTTTGCACATGTCAACTAAAGTTACTAGTTACTATAAGAAATATGCACCAGAATGAGCATTGTAATTTATTATTTTTCCCAATCTCCCCGCTAGATTAAGAATTCTGAGATAATCGATGGGATTATAATTAAGTCCACAGAAATGGTGTGTTTTATACGTATGTCGCTTACGAGTAAATATATTAATTTTTCGTTCTTATCAAATGTAATGTGTAAAATAAGACATAGGTGAGCTATAATCCATTTTCAAAAGAAAATATTTACAAACATGTTATTTAACGCTATATTATTCATACAAAACTACACACGAAATTATTTTCATTTAATTGTTGTAGAATACGAATGAAGAATACCAAGGCCACTATTACAATGAATTGTCTACCAATTGGCTACCAATATGTATAGGATACCACGGGAAAGTAAGTTTTCCTTGTTAGAATTGTTATCAATTAAATACGTTTCATGTGCCCCTCATCTCAATGTCTGTGTACGTTTGTCAATTTCGCTATTCCTTATTCTGAAGCAGAACTGAAGACTTCTGCCTCGAAACTCTAAACAAAGTTGTCTAATGACTCTATCGGGCTCTGTTTATGCATTCAAAGACCAAAATAATTATGTCGTCAAAAGTGGAATTGATGATGATGTGCCGTCAAAAGATCTCAATAGCATTATCAAACAAGTATTGCTTCATTAGACGAAATATACACAATGTAGTACAGTTCTGGTCAAACTAATTTGAGTGAATAAAACTTGTTTAAAAAGTTATTATATTATTACTATAAACTCATTATGTGATTCAAGTATGGTACAATGTTTTCAAATAATATATTTCTAAAAAATGGCCCCAATACAAACTTTCGCTTTTCATTCAAAAAGAAGCCGTTAAAGGACAATGAAATCCAGACAAATTGGTGTATGCACTATAAGACACTAAATAGGATGAAAATTTGAGCACAATCGGTTAAGAAAAAAGAAAACAATGGCTCTTTGAATAGAGCCATTTATTTCTGCGAGTGACTCAAATTGGCAACGCACTCTGGCAAAGTTGTGGACTACTCCCTATACATTTTGTACACAAAATTTCAATTTTGTTCAATTTCCTCAAAATTTATGTTTACCCTTCGTTTGAGTTCAAGTTATGTTTTGTAGAATGCATTTGTACATAACATATCATGAGTTGGGGGAATGGAAAAGTATGACTATGAAGAAAACTGTAAAAATGGGAACATAATTGTGTGTACAAAACAGCCACACACTTATCAGAGTGCGTTGCCAATTTGAGTTCCCCATAGGAATAAATGGACATCTTCAAAGAGTCATAGTTTTCTTGTTTCTTGCCCAATTATGCTCTAACTTTCAGAGATTATTCCTCCTAATCTCTTCAAGTCTATGAAAGCAACATTTTGCTTGGGTTTCATTGTCCTTTAACACTGGAGGTCGCCCTTTATACACCTGCGATTTTCAACAATGTTTGTATGTCAATGTGATGCTCGGTTTAAATCATTAAACCAATATAAGCGAGAAATGAAAAATAGTTAATTTTGAACTATACACCGTAATATTTATTTTAACCTTTTTTGAAAAGTCCTGATCATGCATTATGTAATATAATATTTTGTATAGGCATGTTTGTTGTTGTGTTGTTCTAGTTTTTTCTTAGGGCTTTTTTCTTAGGGCTTTTTTTTATACATATTTATATTTCATATTATGTTTGGGTATCGGCATTTACTAAGTCAATGACTTCCTGCCACGATACCTTCCTTACGCTAGATAAAAATACACACATCTTATTTACTTTTTTGTCTTACTTATGTTATATGTTCTAAATGTTATTTTGTTTACTTATCATTTTACTCAATGAGTATGCTTTGTGTGTGTTGTTTTTATCTGCATATGGAAAACAAATTGAAACTTGAAACTTGAAACCAGATCAGGCAAAGTTTACTAGGTCTTTCAAATGTTACACTAATTTTATTTATCTTATTACCTTACAAACAAATACTTTCTTTGAGCCAGGGCTTTCCATACCGAATAGTAAATCCCTTTGGGTTTATATAATGCATAAAATAACACCTAAAAAACAACGATATAGAAATTGGTCACTGAATTTGTTGTTGTCACTATGTTAAGCACGATTAAAGATAAAGGGCAAACTATTTTTATTTGTTTTGATGATTTATTTCATTATTTATTTATGTAAGTATATATTTATTCATTTATTTATAAAGTCTTGTTTAGACAGGATGGATACAGCAGTGATCAAACACCGTTTTTGAGTGGGCCCTACATGCTCAAACACAATACAATGAAATACGTACTTGTATAACATGACTTACAAAATGCATATCAAAGGAAATTTCAATCTTGAAGACAAGTAAAAGACTATAGATAAAAGAAAATCCATTTTAGTGAAAAACATTTTATGATAGTAATTCAGTCTGGTAAGACATATAATTCACGTAATATTAACTGACACATAATTGAGTTTGGTGTATTGATAACGATTATAACTAAGCATTCTCACCAAACAAGGTTATATTTTCTTTAACAATTATATTCTATCTGTTCCATTTTTGAGACAGCCAAAATAGAAAGCATTTATAGTGAGACGATTGTATACAAAATCGTTAACATAAAAAAAATATAGTATCGCACATTTTCGATAAAATAACCAATAACAAACGTGTGAAATAATCAATAAATCGAAGGCTTATATGTTTACACTGAGTATAATCTTCTAATGCTAAAGATTAATTATTCAAATCAAATCAAACATAGGTTGTACTCCATGTAATCGTATTGACATTGAGAATAAACATTATTTTAGAAAGAAAATTATACTAACGAGTATACAGAATGTTCCTTACTTAAGATACACAAGGAAACAAACTTTGTTCGATAATATTCAAATAAATGACATGTAAACTCTAAAATTAACAAAGTTAATAATGATAACAATATTATATTCGATTTACATAACGCCCAATATGAATCCAAACGGCTCATGGGTATTGAGAAGATCGTTCACATACAATCACCATTTTCACATTAATATGTCTATTAAACATGACAAATGTTATTTTTCAGTTAATGGATGAAAATGTGATTTGCTTTATAAACACTAACAAGTAATGATGTGCACCCTTCAGCCCTACATGTAGAAAACAGCATCACTATAACTGATGCTACTATTATTGCTTAACGGTTTGTTGGGCCCAATATTTATTTCAATATAGATTTTATATTTATGGATATTTTAACTGTTTTTTAATCGATTCTGATAAAAGAAAAGTTTACGTTGTCTTTCAAACCACGTGATTTGTGAAATATTACACTTAGTTTTGCATTACCTAATGAAAAGTTCGCACCATGAACAAATGCACCTCTCAACACGAACATGTGCCTAAAATATATTTGCTTATTTCCCTGTATATTAATTCAGCCATGCTCAGTTTCAATCACTCCACTTATATCATATTTAATATTGAATATAACACACCAAATTAAAATTAAAATGATAAATTGATTTGTAATCGCGTCCCTTGCAAGGGTTGTTCTACTTGCTAATTCATCCGAGACCACTGTCATTTTTACGTTTTCCTATTGAATAAATTCCAACCGTCAATCGTTCCAAAATATAACAAAATAATAAAATTCATTCATTCAAAATCGTCGGATGACCTTTCACATTTATATCGACTTATGTATCCCTTCCACCATATATATTATCAAAACATATACATATTTATCATGCATAAACTATTTGCTTATGTAAACTTATGCCGTTCACTCCATGCGACGAGTGGTACATTTCAAATAGATTCCAAAAATGTCCCAACTTATTACACCAAAATAATTCGGCGTAATCTGGCGTAACATAGGCATATCACATTTACTCACCAACTTCTCAAAACTAAGAAATTTAGGCCAATTATCAATAATGGACTTTTCACAATTTTACAGGCCACGCTTATCGAAAAGAAATTGATTTTCCTTCGGATTTTGTCTTGCCACCGTATATGGCATAAATTGTATTTATCAATTCAATAGTTTTCAAGCGAGTTATAAATCCCTCATTATCTAGGTCCCAGTATGTTATAATATCAAATTCACCTACTTTTAAAACAGAAAAGACCCGATCATTGCGACTCTCATCAGATTTCTTCAAAGATTCAATACTTTATTTGTCTTTATTCCTTGTTAAAAAAGAAAAACATTATCCAATAACATTAGTCATTTGCAAATAATAATAATAATAAATGTCAACTCTTAATCTACTGCTTAATCTACTGAGGAATATGGATTAACCCAACACTAAAATATTAGCCTGCCCACTTCTACCTCTTCTTCCTCTATAATATCTGCGCGGTATATTTCTTGTAAAAACAAACATAAATTGCTCTCTTTAATGTTGCACCATTCAAAATATGACTTTATCCCTTTTTATCTGTCTCGTATCTAACTATTTCAAACGTTTTTAAATGTATTTCACGAATCGAATTAATGAAGTAGCCTATGTGTTTTTCCTCCAAACCAAACTGATAGTTATTTAAAAACGGAAGTTTTATATTCTGTTCCCTGTGCCAAACTGCATTAAATGCAGATCGGCGCGAGAGCAAGTCAGAAAAATCGACTCTGCATGATGTTCTTGTATAATTTAGATATGACGTCATGCTACCGCCAATATGGAACCAGGGTATCAGACGCAGTCAGTGGAAAGCATATCAAAACAAACTATGCCCTTCGTATATAAATATTTCCACCCATAGCCTACTATTTACAATTGAGCGTAGTTCACAATTTAAATAATGCAACACGTATTAAATCGCGGACATGGCTGTAATAACCTCATCAGTCACCATGCACCATGAGTAAACAAACTGACCGGTCGGCTACCCATCCACCTCACTGACACGTGCACACGTGCAACCCACATGACTATACTCGCGCACCCTACACTATTTGATTATTTTGTAGTAGTACCGCATTACATAAACATTTCTGATATTGGTAGCAGCTCTCATTGGAATTCGCACATAATAGAAGACGCGGGAAATGTTACCGGGTTCACATGTGTACTGCTGCCGCTTTCGGTGAAATAACGATATCGAAATTTGTATTTTATCCAATTATTCATAAACTACTGATGGACTGCTGTACGTTCACTTACATATTAGTTAGGTCAACAATTAATATTGCCAAAGTGAAGTTCAATAACTGCAGACGGATTCCATAGTCGTTTGCTTTAATGCAATTCGACGTGAATTGAATTAATACGGAAGCGACCACCGCGGTTTATGTACAGTCTACAGTTTATACTTCTTGGACTTAACGCGGGAACATTCTTTCAGTATGGTTAATATCGCGAATATTCTGTATTTTTCTATTATCTTTATGTTTACAAGATGCCAGGTTGCCTTTGCTGCTGGCAACGAGAGATGTGGGGAATTATGTTCCTACAACCCCGTGGTCCACCAGGTTAACTGCAGCAGTAGGGCGTTGGAGGCAGTTCCTCAGCAATGCAGCAGTGCAGTTCTCCTGAATCTTCGGCACAACAACATTGGAGATGTCGACAACGAAACCTTCGAGTCTTTCTCCAGTCTGGAATATCTGTACATGGATTACAACAGTGTAAATCAGGTAAGGAAAGGCAACATGTGTCATATAGTTTTGATCCATGAATGTCTCTTTAGAGTCTTTTGTCAGCATAATTAAACTGAAGTCTGTTATTGACTGACATATTATATGCGGAGCGAACCTATAGTTAAAAATAAAGCATAGTGATGTTTCAACAACAACCATGATAATACATGTGTAACTCGAGGCGCTTGTGAAACGCGGTATTATACCAAACGCGGTATTATACCAAACCTCCCTTTCATGTTAGAAAAGAAAGAAAAATGGACCCCATTCATAAGCCCATGTGAGGCACTTGCAATTGCTGAAACTATATTACATGTATTTATTATTGTGTCAATCAATATAGAGTGCTTCAAAATACTACTCGATCTACAATGATGGATGTAACATCAGTTACCCAAATCATGGAATGTTTTCACATGAGTCTAAGTACCCCACCCCCTTTTAATTTTTGTTTGTTTCTTCTTCTTCTTTCTTTTTTGTTGGGGGGGGGGGGGGGGGGGAGTTGTATTGATGTTTAGTTAGTGAAAGTCCCTAAATCTGTTTTTTGTTAAAAGTTTTTAAAAATAATCAGTCAACTAAAGAGAAGAGAAGGGCAAGGGGGCTTTGCCTCTTATTTCGCCGTCAAATCATTGTTTTAGATGGTGTTGGACCATTGTGCTTAGTGTCAGTTAAACAAACATGTCAGTGAGGTGGTATCAGTATCGTTGGGGTGTTTAAACAGTAAGACAAATGAAAGTGTTCAGTTATTTGATTTTACAATGTACCTGAGCTATAATAGCTCACGTATACTATAGGTGTAAAGTCATTCATCCAATAGGTTAAATACATGTGTAACGTCAGTTACTGTCATTGTTCACAGAAAATCCAGTAATGTTTCCATAGATTATTGTAGGTGATTCTGATCAAACCCTGGTATGGTTTCATAGCAAACAAATCAGTTTACCAAGTCAGGGACATGATATATTACATATTTATTTTAAATCATCAATAAATTGTAAGTATGATTAACCTATGGCCAAGGTGATCGTAAGTCAATTTATCACATTATAGTTGCAATAAGTAATCATTTTGCACATTAACCCCAGTCTGTCATTTAATCATTCTAACAAGTCAGGAAGATATAGCTATGATTCTTCAGCATAATTTGTTTCATATCCTCTTTGCCTTACGTAAATTATCAAGACGTTTTTGCTGGCTGATCGACAAGGAATCGGTTTGGGTGAAACATTTATACCCCCCGTACTTCAATATGTTTGCTTATAACTCATATCGATACATTAATTATAGCCCCATCTATTTGTACGAACATGACCAAAATACAAGTTCGTCAGTTATCTTGGAATGGCCCATATTACAACCTGGCAACCTGCAGACCTGATCAAATGCATAATCGTTATGTTTTATGTTCTACCACTATAGTTCTTACATACTGAGTGTTATCTCTCCGATGATATATATCGTATGTCCACGTCACCACCATGCCAAAAAATACTTAAAAGAACCAAATTTATATCGAAGAGAATTGATAATATTGATTGGACTGTAATACTGAACTTGAGCATTTGGCAAAATGCGTGAATCACATGATGTAAAGCATAACAATATCATATCTACTAGACATTATCGTTTGTTTTCCTTTGTTTACTAAGCTTTCGCACAGTTCCACTGTGTAAACATTCTAATAGAAATCACCCGTAATTTTTATTTGCATGCCATGTTTGCCGAGGTGATTTTTTTCATTCAGAGTTTGGCGCTTTACAATGAAATTTACACACAAAAAAACTGATCTAAATCACCTCCATATATTTGTGTGTTGTAGAAATTAAACAACTTGTTTTTCAATTCGATTAAAAAAAGCATTCTCTGACTTAAATTCACCTCCATAGCCTTGAGTGTTGTAGGAATAGTTAAGTTTTGTTTTGTCAAAAATAGTTCAAGATAATCAAATTGTGACAAATCTGCCCCCAAAATTAAGATTGCCTTACACTACTTAATGACATTCAAACG
This sequence comes from Echinarachnius parma, assembly GCA_037951105.1. Taxonomy (NCBI): domain Eukaryota; kingdom Metazoa; phylum Echinodermata; class Echinoidea; order Clypeasteroida; family Echinarachniidae; genus Echinarachnius; species Echinarachnius parma. The sequence continues at coordinate 56,445 of JBAMJV010003118.1, forward strand.
TCGAATCGTTATAGTTATTGAACGTCCAACAAGTAAATATGTGGTATGCAAAAATTAAGCTGATAAATATTCTTAACCATAGATGTAGGTTACATTTGAATTCGATTATGGTAGTTGTTCAGATTAATGTATGGAACAAATGGTAAGTGGCCCGGGCTGTTTGAATTTAACTTTTAAAATCCTGATATGGAGCATAATAAATATATTAATAAGTAAAGAGATATATTATAATTATTACATTTGCGTGATCAGTTTAGACTTATCTATCTTTGTAATTTTTGTAAAATGATAAACATCCATTTTTGTTCTCGACCTGAAAAATACATGTTTGTCTTAAAAACTTGATTGATATCTTTCAAACATAAATAATATCCTTGACGAAAAACAGACATTTTAAATAGATTTGTCTGCCATACTTGGGCCAATAATTATACAAATTGAACTTGTTGTGAGCTAGAGTACCCAAGCATGTATAAAAAGATGTATATAAAATCACACAACCTTGAAAGGAAACATAATAATAAATATGAAGAAATGCAAAAAGTACCCTTAAATTAGCGATTAGTTACCATAAAGTTTAAATCATCGTTGTCGTTTCGAATGCACTGTATATGCTCTACAGGAAATTACATGTTTTAAATGCAAACGCATTAAATAACTTGTTTTAAATATCAAACAGATGGGTAGAGACTGTACAGACTGTGTTCAATTGCATTATTTTTGTGTTGTTTTATTGTAATGTGTTGGGTTTTTTGTCATCGTAAAGACCAATATAACATCAAATCCATGGCTGATGGTACATGTGTTCTGCCCATGAGTTTGGAAGGTTTGGATAATACATACACCTAACAAATAACTAATAATATTGTTATAAAACATCCAAGGAGTTGGTGAACATCGTATTCCTTCCCAGCCACTATTACTCATTAACTAATGTATGTATGTAGTACTGGATTCGAAACACTAAACAAGACAATACAAACATTCTGTTTACATGATACTTCCAATATTTGAAGAAAGATATCTTGCTGTAATAAACTTGCAGTTCGTCAATAGGCCATGAAACGTTTAAAAAAATGAATGAACTGACTCTTGACATTCACAGATAAGATCAATATTTGATTAGTCTGTGTATCATATCGTGCACCCCACCTGGAGGTGTTACACACAGATTTTTAGTTGAACTTAAATTTAGGTCATACTTCAAGTTATGGAAAGCGTTGTAGCCTTAGAATAGTTTAGACTTTAGATTAATTTTACATCAACAATATTAAAGGGATATTACAGTTTGGGTAAAAAAGAACGTTAGTGTCTTGTACTTAAAATATTAATTTAATAGAGAGATCACCAACAACTATCTAAAAACCTCTTCGGGTAATTTTTGAAAAAGTGTAGGCATTATGTCAATATTTGTCATATTGATATAAAAACGCGGGTCCCACATTTATTCCAATCGGATTATGTTATTGATTGTTTAACTGTTTCTCAATCGATCTTGATCAAATAAAGTTTGTTTTATCTTTAAAATCACGTACTGTTTCAAGTATTTCACTTAGTTTGCTATTACTTCACATTCTAATTCTATTCGGGGAAGTGTTTTCCTTCGCTTTAATTGAAACCATGGAAGTAGGTAAACGTATAGTTCAATGAAAATTATTCACCTCAAAGTGTTCGCTTATTTTCAATAATTATATTTTATCAGATCAATTCCATAATAAACAATTGAATGAGTGTTAAGGCGCCGTCAAACCAAACCCGACACGACACACGACACGACATTACGACACGACACACGACACGACATACGACACGACACACGACACGACTCACGACACGACACACCACAGGGCAGTACGTGACACACGACAATCTCAATAATGTCGTATTGGTCGTGTTTACTTCGTGCAGTGACAATAGTCCTTTGAAAAGAAGCATTTAGCCCTTTATAAATCAAATTTAAAGGGGTAGTACAGTTTTGGTAAGGCTGAACTTTAGTAACCAAACCTGGACAGTAACATTATAAACTAATAGTTATAACTCCACCATGCTCGAAAGCTATATAACATTACAAACGACTAAGTAAAAAGCCCGTTATCGTTCAAAAAGAGCCATTAAATCACAAGAGGGCGCTTTCTAAAAAGGCATTGGTTTCAACCATTTTTCATATAAAATTATGCATGTGATGTTTTATTGAAATAATGATTAAATAGAGAGATCATCAACAACCATTTAAAAAACGCTTTTGAAAATTTTTGAAAAAGTGCAAGCATTTAAAAAAAAAATTGAAAAAATCATCTAATTATTTGGGCCCCAAATAATTATAAGATTAGATATATTTATTGATATTTCAGCCGTTTCTGGGTCGTTTTGACCAAATAAAGTTTATTCTGCCATTAAAATTGCATGTTCTCTCAAATTCGACACTCAGTTTTTCATTACCTCACAAAAAAATTGTGATGTGCAGCGCCCTCTCTACCAAAACTAAACTACCCCTTTAACTTCACTAGAGCTAACTTCAAATAGAGAAACTGACCAGAAATGAATTGTGATTAAAAACGTGCAAAGAAAATGGGATTCCAAGTTTCCAACGGAACGGGATAGATCTACATCAATATATCTAGTAACTTTATGTTGACATAATACAGTATATTAGAGAAATTTTAACATGATATTTCCTTACTCATTGCCAAAGACTCATAAGTTCGTACAGATTAATCATAACTCTATCATTAAGACAAAGAACATATAGGGGCGGAGGAAACACCAGGCATGATTCTGGAGCGCCTTTGAAATATAATATGGTTCTTTTTAAAGCCCCCCTCACCCCCCACACACACACAGCCCTCCACTTCTTTCTTCTTCTCTTTTCTTTGTGGGGGATATGGGGGGGGGGGGGTGCCTATGATATGTGTAATGACCCTAAGTATAGTTACGTGAGTTTACATTCTACAGTAAAACAAAAGGAAAATGAATCCAAAATGCTTACTCTCTAGCTAGGACATTATTCATTTAATTTACCATACAGCTGCAAAAACGCGCATCACACACACAAACAAACATATTTTATACACGTACAGTGCGTAAACAGACACATACACACGCACGCACGCATAAACACACACGCACATACACAAACACGGATCCAAACGCTTGAACACTATATTGTTTGCAACACACACACACACACACACACACAAGCACACACACACACGCACGTACGCATAAACACACACGCACAAACACAAACACACAAACGCATGAACACACACACACGCACGCACGCATAAACAAACACACACACGCACGCACGCATAAACACACACGCACATACACAAACACACATACACACACACACACACACACACACACACACACACACACATATAGACAAACACGCACACACTAACGCACACACTCACGAGCTTCCAAAAGGCGCTAAATCCACTATTATAACTTTGGAGACTGAAAAGCAGGATTCTTTGACAAACTTTGCATACATGCTTATGAAAAAAAATAGAAGTGGATTTAGCGCCCTTTTGAACTAAGTTCTACTAAACACACGATATGTAAATACATTTTATGCACATTCATTAATGTAATTTCTACAAAGATCATTCTGTTCGTTTCAAATAAAAAGTGTAATAGTATTATAATAACAAAAAATCATGAAGTAAACAGAAAATATTTGTTTAAACATCAATCCTTTAATATATTAATCAAAAATATATCTTTTGTAGAAGAACAATTATGGGAAATCTCACTCTCTTGAAATAAAATCAAGTACGTACAGAACATAAGAATAACACTAATATATTAACATTAATTATAATAATCATTGATTGAGCAAATACTCTAAAATTATATGACTGTGTAATGTTCCATTGTGTCTGTTTGAAAGAATACTTTGAAGAAAGTCAATATTATATTATATAATCATAGAGTTTGTTTATAAAAATCCTCCATTTATCTCAAGTAGTACTAATCTCAAGTGTCTAACAATCAACCAAGTTCCAACGACACAACATTGTATTGTAACATGAAAATAAACATCATACTGATCCAGATACCTTTTCCCGTTTGTAACCAAACCATTACAGAAAGCATACATATTCTTATTTTCTAAAGACAGTCGCATAATGTAATAAATGGAATATTGATATAAAGGAGTTTACCTTAGTATCTCTTCACCATGACTACTCAACAGTGAAAGGCTTTAAAATCTTACATAAGCCTTTCAGCTTGCAACCTGAACAAAATATTATACAACTAATGTTTTGAAACGTCCTTGAATGTTCGATGACATTTAATACTTAAAAAGGAGAGCTAGCCTACTGGAATTCAAACGAAATATTAGTATCATAACAATATAAAAATGCAATTCAGGGGGCTCTCATATTTAAGTCTAAAAGTAATCCATTAGTTTCGCCAAAACTTATATCTTAGACTTCAGTCATATGAATTCTTCTGAATTATATGTGATTAAATTAAGAATTTTCCATTATTAAACACCAATGTTTGGCAGCCACACATGCTGCATTTAAAATACATTTACAATATAAAATTGTGAAATATAAATATAAAAGACTGGTGTGACATTTAGAAGAACATACATTATTTAAAGGGATATAGTAACTTTGTTGAAAAGTGCAAAAATGTATGCATGGACATGGTTAATAAAATGTGTATGTACATTACATGGCTGAGTAATAAGCAAATTGCAAAGTGATATAATTCACTAACTCATTTCACTCACTTTGTACATGGTTTTAACAGTGGATAATTGAACATCTGAAAACTTCAATTATAAATATCTTTTTAACGCAATGAAAATTTGAACCCTGTCCCATGCTTTTATTGTTAATACGAATAAAACAAGGTAGGAGTGAAGGTTCCGTTAAAATTCCAATTGGAATTTGAAAATTTGGACAATAATACTAAGTCCCTTTAAAGTAAAACCAGTTAAGTGTCTAACTCCCAAAAAATGAGCTTCCTCATTTAACTGAATGGCAATCTAAAAAGATTTATAACAATATGTTGGCAATTTCACATTGGGTATTTACCACTGTGGGACATTCCCATCCGAGTCCCTCTGAGAAACACACATCTCAAATGTTATAGTCCGTTTGAAAACATGACCATTACATTCTTTATGCTTGAAATGTTAAAACATGTGCACTCAAGAGCTCTCTTCCAGAAATACTAATGTAGTTTAAGAATTCCCACATGTACACATATCTTATGTTAAGGCCATGTTCCTATTAACAAGAAATAAAGTAAGACTGATCATGCATTATTTACTTTATCTCTTGTTTAAGGGATAGTTTAGTATCAGTCAAACGTTACTTAAGTAACCATCCTACATCATAGTTTACATACCTTGTATGATGCAAGACATACAAACTACAGTATTTTAATTTTACAAGGAGAACTCAAGCTGCTTTAGATCTTGGTACATTGATTACTTCTGACAGTCACCATACAATCCAGATCCTTCAACACAACTGAAAATAAAGATAAAGAAAAAACACACATAAGTTGATATCACTTTTATTTTAAAATTGCAAACATAAGTGGTGTAGCTCTGGCGGAACATTGCCCCCCCCCCTTTACTGAGGGGGGGAGGGGTGCAATACGGTAAAAAAAAAAAAAAAATGTGTAGTGTGCTTGCAATCATGAATCAGTTGGACCAGGCTACACCACTGTGCTATAAGTGCATCACCAAACAGACACAAAATATATCAAACTCCCATGTTAGATATTAATTTGTACCCTGAATTATGCAGATGAAATTTGAATTTGAGTAATGAAATGTGCATAATATTGTACTGACAAATGGCAATTCATCTTCAAGGCATGTGTCAACTATATCTACATGTTCTACCAAACTTACTGTATAGATTGTAAATGGTTGGTCCAAGTGCTGTCCATGTAGAACAACTTCTCAAAGGTTTTCCCTGGTGTTCCTTCGTCAAGACAGGCACTGGATGGAGGCTGTCTAGCTAGATTGTAACCTGTTGATGAAAGAAAGAAATGAACAGAGATTTATTACCCATGCCTTGCTAATGAAAAAATAAATTGTATAAGGGATTGTATCAAGTACAAACTTAACACCATTAACACTAATACACTATACACATAATTCTTAAATCCTCTGAACTAAATAGCCTTATTTTAGCTTTAGTACTTCTAGTTCTACCTGATGATTTTGAATTATTTGGCCCAGATAAGTTTGGCATGCATGACGCACAGAAATAAGGCATTGCTAGGGAACCGAGTCCTGGCCTTACTAGACCGGGTCTAGTCACAATGCATATGCCTGTCTCTGTCGCGTGCCATGGTGTAGAACTGTAGATAGATTGTAAAAATATAATTTTATTTTTAAACCAATATATAATCAATGACTTGAGATGGTCTTAAATGATTGTTAAGACCACGCTATCATCAAGCCCAAAGCTACAGAGTACAGATACAGAGTCATAAACTCATACACTTCGACCTTTGTGACTCGACCAGGTCCAGGACTAGAGTCTAGCTAGCCTAGCTATGCTAGACTAGTTAGACCTAGGCCTAGACGCCTATTTCATTGTGATCTGTGCACGATCAGTCAAGCATGCTAAAGCCCACGCCCAAGGCAGGGCCAAACTTAAAATATAAGTTATTACTGAGGCCAAATCATTCATAACTAATACCACTTATTATAATATCACTATCACTGAGTATCACTCGGTCTCTCAAAGTCAGACTAGAGTCAGGACTCCAGTCTCACTCTCTGAATTCTCGGTTAGACTCACCGAGTATACAATTTAGTGTCAGTGAACAACAAAGTCAAATAATGATTTGTCACAAGATCTCAAATATACGTAGAACGTTGTAAATAATCACAGTTATGTTCCAAAAGAAGTGAAATTACAGTGAAAGAGCGAAGTAACAGTGCTGTGTTGACTGTCCATTGTTTTCACAACATATTTGACCACGCATGGGACTATGGAAATCCCGTTCATATGATTGTGGCAAATAACATTACTTCTTATCAATTTGGGCGCCCAAATGAGTAATACATTTATAATATTTACTAGGATGGTCTATAATACACATGATATTTTTCAATATTTACCTTCCATAGCAGCAAATATGGCCAACAAAAAATGATTGAAACCAATGCCTTTTTAGAAAGCACCCTCTTGTGTTTTAATGGCTCGTTTTGAATGATAACAGGCTTTTTACTCAGTCGTTTGTAATTTTGTATACCTTTGGAGCATGGTAGAGTTATAACTATGAGTTTAACATGTTACTGTCCAGGTTTGGTTACTAAAGTTCAGCCTTAACAAAACTGTATACTAGTTACTACCGTTTTCATGGCAGGAATATTTTTGTCCTTCATATAACTGTTTATAAAAAAGATAAGAAGGCATCGTTTATTGCATTAGGAGCTTAGGAGTTTAACTCCTGATGCTGCAATAAACAATGCCCTATCTTTATCATTATTAGTATTATTATTTCTATAATAAATATTGATTATGTACTGGGAAATATAACTTATAGTTGCAATTACATAATCAATATTAAATAGAAATTATAGTCAAATTATTGTAACCTTTGGTTTTGGATTTCTAATTTTTTCTGTAGATATGTCATCCACGATTTTTTAGGTCTAGATTTATTGTTTTGGCCAAAGACAGTTTTTGTTTAATTGATAAGCAGTAACAAATATTTTGATGAAGCATCTCTACATTTCTTAGCTAAAATTTTATTTTCAAAAAAATAATGGTCACGAGCAATTATTTTGAATATGAGGACGATATATACATTTTTTAAGAAACATTTTCTTCGAACGCAGGATAATTAATAATGATACCGTTGTTTGTTCCAAACAAAATACAAATGTATTATCGACAGAAGTTAACATTGTCCATTGGCCATTATTTCATTATTTTGCCTCGGTTGCATTTTGTTTAGGGAATTTATGATGGAGTAGAAACTTTGGTATAATTCTCTAAACAGAAAATAACCAATAATTACCCTCGTCGTGTTTATCAGTTGTTGTTAAGTGTTTTAAGGTGTTTTCAAACCTTTCGATATATGTTGCAACAACTGGTTCTAACAATGCTGGGTACGATGTTTTACCATGTTTACTGTAGATCGGGGCTATGGCATGATAAAAGATGGAACTATTTGTTTATAACTAACTCACCTTTTTACATGTTTCATGACCTGAATTATTCCAATAATTTACCATTCGTTTAACACGAAATTTCACAAAAAAAACTCAGTGGATTGGTTCCACCATCATGAAATTAACATTCAGTGTCAAATAATCAGGGGACACGCCCCACCCCCCCCCCCCCCCCCCCCAATCACCTCACCTCATAAGCCAAACGCCTCTGTTCATATATTATTTTTAACAAAATCTTTTTTTGAGTTGTTATACTCGAGAATGAACAATAATCAAACATTTTACAGATGGCAATGGTGTATTTTGCAGTTAATTTTAAAGGGGTAGTACAGTTTTGGTAAAGCTGAGTTTTAGTAACCAAAATCTGCACAATAATATTGCAAATTAATAGTTTTAACTTCACCGTGCTCGAAAGGTATAGACAATTACAAACGACTAAGTAAAAAGCCTGTTATCATTCAAAAAGAGCCATTAAAACACAAGAGGGCGCTCTCTAAAAAAACAATTGGTGTCCACCATTTTTCATACAAAATTGGGCATGTGATGTTTTGTTGAAATAGTGATTAAATAGAGAGATCATCAACAATTATTTTAAAAACTTCTTTTGGAATATTTTGAAAAAGTATAAACATTTGTTTTAAGTCATTGAATGAATCTGGGGTCTGATCATTTATTGATATTTTAGCCGTTTCTGAACCGATTTTGACCATTGAAAATGTAATGCTCTTTCAAATTTTACACTCAGTTTTTCATTATCTCACAAAAACAAATTATTTCGTGCAGCACCCTCTATACCAAAACTGAACTACCTCTTTAAACAATACTTTACCTACAGGTTTATTTATATAATATGTTATACTGCTATAAGTGTCCATATGCTTGTAGTATATGGGCATCACATTATTGACATCCCTGTCAAGTATTGTTTTACTTATCGTGAATTTTCCCTCTCTCCGTTTTTTTTTCTTTAACCTTTATCAACAGATTGGTGATAACGCCTTCGCTGGAGCAAAACATCTGCAGAATGCTCAACTTGAGGAACAATGGGATCAGACAACTCCAACCCCAAGGCATTCTGCGGATCAGGAATCAGGAGTGTCTACCTGTACAACAACATCATCAGCGGCCTTGAAAATGGTACATTCCAGT
>JBAMJV010003119.1:0-41543 GCA_037951105.1 Echinarachnius parma
GTATTATTTGTTCACTCTTAGTCCATTATCTATTAAGGAGAATGTTCTGCGTTTTCGGTGAAACAGACACGAAGTTTCGTCTCAATGGTTATTGGAATTGGAAATGTCGTATTATGATACCGACGTCCAAGGCAGGTCTATCTCACGTTATACGATGACAACAAATAAAATGCAATATCGGGTAACACACAGGCTAGGAACTATGCTGTTGCAAATTGTTTGAAACCTTAATTCTCACTGTTTTGTTAATACAAAAAGAAATTCTACACGGCAATATTGATTAAAAACAGGCTAGCAAATATATATGCTGTTGCAAATTTTATTGCCCTTTTGTCACTTTTGTTAAAAGAAAATATAACATGACGGTGGCGATATAAAGATGGAAATTCTACCTACAAAATAGCATCAAGTTTCAGAGATAATGAAGAGATAGTGTGTAAATATCATATTCCTATTGATAGCTACAAATTAACTACGTATGTTAACCCGTTACTTGCTAGATAGTTAAATCTTCATAGAGTTGTTACGTTAGTACAGAACGGTCCCGTATAAGCGATGGATTTAAACACCCAAATGGTGGCTTTCACCGCGACACGTGTGCGTGCATGCATAGACTTACTACCTTGGTGCATGCGAGAATATCACTTTCATTAAGAGTCCGTATCAGTTCATCTTCAATATATCATTTCATCTTCATTTTTATTATTTCCATCTTCAAATCTTTTTTAATGAAATGTAGTGCCACGTTCGCCTGATACTTGGGATTCCTTATCAATATAAATCTTCGGCGAAAATCACTCTTACGACACGTTTTTCTTTAAAATTCTTATTTCTTGATATATTTTTTTTCTCGAATATGGTTTTGTTTCCTGTGTACGTGTTGAGACCAATGATATCATACCTTAATTATAATCTCAAAGCCTTTTGATGAAACGAATCCATGGAAATATGTTGAATTTGTTTCGTTGTATATAACGTTTTTTTTTCTTCTTTAACTTAAAACAAAAATGTCTTATTATTATCGAGTTTTATTTCCCATACATGTACGTATTGGAGCTGGTATTGAATTGCCTCCACACACCGCGGACCTTGAATGCGAGAAGTTCATAGATTATAGTTATCATGATAATGGTTTAGATTATATGCCCTTCATTAGGCATTTTCGTGGAACGTAAATGGAGACTCATTTTAATCTATGGACATTTGGAAACATATACGGGTACACCTTCATCTACAAATCCGTTATACTTGGCTGTTTTAAAGGAAGTTATAGTTAATGGGATAGTTGAGTATTGGTTAAACTTAACTTTAGTAACCAAAACCTGCACCATTACGGTACAAAGTAATAGTTATAACTTCATCATGCTCGAAAAGTATACACAATTACAAACGATTAAAATAAAACCCCTGTTATCATTCAAAAAGAGCCGTTACAACTCAAGAGGGCGCTATTTAAAAAAATCATTGGTTTTAGCCTTTTTTCATACAAAATTGTGCATTTAATGTTTGTTAAAATAATGATTCAATAGAGATATCATCAACGACTTTTTAAAAACCTATTCTGATTTTTTTCAAAGTAGTCTTCGAGCATTTTTTGAATTTTGTCTAAAAAGTCTAAATATCGCCGGGTGATTGCCGGTGAAAAACATTTTGAATACAAATATATTATGGATATTTCAGCCGTTTCTGAACCGATTTTGATCAAATAAAGTTTATTCTAGGTCAGGACAGATTTACTATTGATTTGCAAGCGAGTGTGGTTCTTGATTCTGACAAAGTTACTACTTGTTACTAGATCCAAGTTTCTCCATCGAGCCTGGTATACTAACGGATAGTTGTCACCCCGTAGGTGTAGCCTTCGTTATATTGCATCATTCGACATGTTCGAGGAAGGTAAAACGATACACATTATCATTATTAAGCTTTTCCGCGTCACAGTGAAAAACACCCCGATATAATACAGACAATTTTAACCCAATACCTAGGGGAACATGTTGGTTCCTGTATTACCTATATGGGAGCTTGTAAAATCTAGTAAGGAAATGGTTAAACGTGTAAATATTGCAAATAACAAACATCACACTGGATCGGAATATTATTGTTGTTGATACAGAAGATGAGTAGCTGGCTTATGTTACAGGAAATACAGTTCTATTGATACGTGTTATTTTTGTAGTTCGTTTGAAAGAGCGTGCTAGCATGTTCTAAATATTGTCCGAGTTCTTTCATAATTAAACGTGAGTGAATACATATACATTACATACTTTCCCATCTCGTCCAGTTTTAGCTACCCTACTAACGATAACGTCATGTTAGACATTAAAGGTAGTTCAGATTCGTCAAATCAGATGCGTGGCGCCATCTTGCATACGTTAGCGCACGGTGCGTGATGCACGTTAGCTCAGTGTCATGCGGTGCGCGCAAACTAGCCTAGTTCAAAATGGCGACCCTCTGTGTAGCATCCCCACGCTTGATGATATTTAAGACGTATTTAACGTTAACTTATTGCCGATGGGAATCTGATGGTCCCTGTATTACTATTAGCAGTATCGGAACTGCAAAACCTAGTAGGGAACAGTTTAATAACTCCTTCGACCTTCCGAGGTATTCTTTATGGAGCATGGACAGTAGTGAAGTGATTGGGCTTCGAAATGGCACCTCGAACAGGACCACTGACGCACTGGGATTCGAAGTGGCTGACCCCCCCCCCCCCCCCCCCTCCCCAACATACACACATACACACACACACACACACACACACTTACAAACATGAACATGCAATCAAAATAGATTGTAACATGGTTACAATACTTATTGATACTGCAGCTATTTGTGAGTATAACAGTCTTGTTCAGTTTACAATAAAACGCTCCAAAACAAAGTCCCTATCATCAGCCCATGGGATTCAACAACAGGGATAAGTTGATATGTCCCCACCCCTCTCCACCCTCCGGGGTAGGGTACTCGCCCCCCTTGACAGCCTCCAAAAGGTTCACCGATGACGCCACTATAATACAGTATGAGGGGGACTTGGAAAGTAACGAGCTGATTGGACTGCGATAAAACATCACCATGATCATCTCCTCTCGTGCAACACCAATTATACCAATCTCACCTTCTCTCTCGAGAATATCCCTGATGAGGTGTCGATAGGGTGAGGATGAGGATGATGATGAAGTTTTTCAAGAACCGAACCTACATGAAGCATTATACCTTCTAAAAAACGGTACAGCCCCCCCCCCCCCCCCTCACCACCCGTATATACAGCCTTCTCCCTTTAGTATACCCCTGATGAAGTGTCGATAGGGTGAGGATGAGGATGATGGTGAAGCTTTTCAAGAACCCACGCACATGAAGCACTTTACCTTCTAAAAACGGTACAGCCCCCCCCCCCCCCCCCCCGTATATACAGCCTTCTCTCTCTCGAGTATACCCCTGGTGGAGTGTCGATAAGGTGAAGATGATGATGAAGTTTTTCAAGAACCCATCTACAGGAAGCACTATACCTTCTAAAAAACGGTACAGCCCCCCCCCCCCCCCCCCCCACCACCCGTATATACAGCCTTCTCCCTTGAGTATACCCCTGATGAAGTGTCGATAGGGTGAGGATGAGGATGGTGGTGAAGCTTTTCAAGAACCCACGCACATGAAGCACTATACCTTCTAAAAACGGTACAGCCCCCCCCCTCCCCCCCCCGTATATACAGCCTTCTCTCTCGAGTATACCCCTGGTGAAGTGTCAGTAGGGTGAGGATGATGATGATGATGATGAAGCTTTTTAAGAAAACATGTATATGGAGCACTATACCTTCTTATAATATAAATGGTTCAGCCTTCCCTTTTAGTACTACCACGCGATTATTGGAAGAGATTATATCATGAAGAATAACATAAATATTCACTTTCACATAATTAACAAATATTAGCATTGGAACGGTTGCATGCATTATGTTCACATCAAAAGCAATCCTCACTTCAACATTTGTGAGTGGTTTGGGATTACAAAAATAATAAGCTGTATGACAATAAACTTTTGAACATAATTTGTTTGTTTAGTTTAGAGTAATTATGATGAACAATAGTGTAAAATATAATTGTGATATCAGTCGACGCATTTCTAAGTTCTAGTAGGCTACATTGTCGGGGTAAAATTGCCATTAATACAAAATAATATTGTTCCAAATACGAATACAAATACTTTGACTTCGAAATATTTGATTTAAATAACAAAATACACTCCTATATTATGTATCGTTTGTCGAATTTTACAAATCTGGGGTAATTCGCATTGCTTTGATCGGTTAGTGTACAACACGATTGCTGTTTGCTTGAAAATCAATGTATATTCTGTCTTAAACTTTATGAACTAGAATACAATATTCAAGCACAATTAAACATGCATGTAAACCAGGGCAGGCTGTTGTTTTCACTAGAAAAGACTAAAAAGGAAGAATCGTTTAAATGTATCCCCTGTTGCAGGCCCACATCCCCCCTATGCAGCAGGTGCATGGCATAATTATGCTCCTCTTAGGACGGCTTTACTCTCTATTTGCGTCGCCTTATTTCGGGGGGGGGGGGAGGGGTGGAAGACGGGGAGATGGGAGGGATGGAATTTCATCGTAAGCTTTCATCTTCCACGAGATGACACCCATAACAAAGTCGCCACCTTTCTCAAAGAGGGTCTTCCCTTCACGTGGACCGATTGTCCCGATTGTCTTTCTCGAGGACATGGTTAAGAGAATTTGGCACCTTCTGCCAAGCGTGAAAGCGAACAGGTTTATAAAAGCCAAGTCAGCAGCAAAGAACCAGCTGATCGATTTAATTGACTCGAGATTATTATAGTCGCATGCCTCTTTAGTTGGTAAATGGATGTAGGATGCTTTGTTTTCGGTCACCTATCGATTATTATATTCCAAAAGTGGAGTTGTGCTTAAATCGAGCGTATAGCCCATGGGTATACTACACGATGACTAAGTTTGCGATGGTGCATCTTATTTTAAATAAATAAGAACATTATCTTAACCCCTTTCCTCGTTGAGGATGTACAGTGCATTATGTAATTCCATATAAAGGTATGGCACACTATATTTGCATAGACATAGTAGGCAATTGGTTAAACTTTGGCATTAGTATATGCACTTGGAAGGCTGTTGAGGTTGTACAAATACAGTACAAAATTACTTGCTCAATATATCCTTTAGGCGATCGTACTATCCTCAATTAAAATATAGAATGATACATAAGCACACCTGGTAACATTATGTATATATCGCATATCAACATATTTCAACCTGTTATAAATATATCCTTTAGGATATTTTGTTATCGTCAAATGAAATATAAAATAATACGACATAACTGGTGTTTTGTTTATCGTATAACAAGGGAAATGGGAGTCCCACCACCAACCTGATATAACTATATTTCGATCTTGTTTTAAATTCTGAAGGTGTAAATATTTTACCGCATCTATCATCAGTCACCATCATAATATTTCTTATTGTCACTAAACAAACTGTTGTAACTAGACGATAATAGACGGACACAATTTTGACAGAACAAACATCTTATGAACAGTTATCCGATGTTGGTTCTTGATTTCATCGCTGAGCAACACAAACAACGTGATCAGAATGCAATTACGGTAGGGTTTGGAAACTTAAAATGCCCGCTCTGGCTTTTTCGTGATCTAAACATCATGGGAGTGTATAATGATAATGATAATCTTTTTGTAGATAGAAAGTGTCAGATGGTTTTCGAAATCCCGAACACGCCTTTAAGACCAATTACACGGCACAGACCCCCTTAAAGACGAAGATAACTCACCCTAAGTTCAAGTTGATCAATAAATGGAATTACTGGCATAGTCAGGGGGGCAAATATATGGGCTGTGGGGTTGGGGTAGTCTCTAACCGAAGCGTACATCACATTTTGTATTTGTGTACAAGTCATATTTCATAACTTCCAAAGTGCATGTGAGGGAGAGGGTAGTACAGTGAGGGGTACAAGGGGTACAAGTGATAGGGGCGGGTAATTACCCCCCTGTATCCCTCTTAGCTACATGGACTCCACTGACTGAAAGGAACCCCCACGATTATTTGGCATCTTCCTTCGTTTCCAATGGCCATGACTATATAATGACTGTCAGTCGTTGAACTTTGGCGCATACCACTGTCACGTATCACTGTCAGTCACACTGCGAGTAGGAGGTATTAAAGGGACCTAGAAACTTTGTTGACATGTGCAAAAAGTGATGAATGGTTGACATCATGTATCTACTGTTGTGATCTGATATGTCCACTGGGTAAAGTGTGAACATTTCACGTTAAATTGATATAATTTGGCCTAGTAATGAGGGAAAATGCAAAGTGATATTCGCTTACCCATTGCACTGACTTTGTAAACAGTTAAATAACTTTCGAGTGGATAATTAAAAATCCGAACACTTCAATCGTAAATATCTATTCTACGAAAAGGAATTTCGAAAAACCGAAACCTGTCGCATGCTTATATTGGTTATACGATTACAACCAGGTATGACCAGGGAGGTGGTATTTGAACCACTAGTTCTAAGTAAGATTTGTGGATTGGGACAATTTTACTAGATCCCTTTAATAAAGGAAACGGTCATTTTTCTAGCCGTATAGAAATGATCTGATAATGTGTATTTAGTGAATGTATTTTTGCTAATCACGTTCCTGTTTAATGTAATGTTTTGTTTTATTTGTAATAATTAATATGGAACATGTTTACAATTAATTGACTGTAACTGTCAGCCGTTGAACTTTGGCGCATATATACCACTGCCTCGTCTTGTTGTCAGTCATACCGTCAGCACAGGAAGGATAGATGGGACGGGTTTGTTTTTCTGCTCGTACAAATAATAATGATCTGATAGTGTTATTCGTTTTGCCAATTAAAGGGATCTAGTAACATTGCCCAAAATCCGCAGAACTAATTTAAACTCTATACCCGTTCTCACATACCGTATTGTATTTGTATTACCAATAGAATATTACTTACAAAGTGTCGGTTTTCCGAATTTCTCTTTCACACATCACTCAGTGGGCATATCGCAGGGGCCGCGGAAAGGTTTTGAAAGTGGGGGGCTGACCACATTTTAATTGTTATAATATTTGTTATTTTACGCTTATGTATGTTATTGTTTTAAGCCAAAAAAGTGTGGGGGGGGGGGGGGGGGAGGCTGCAGCCCCCAGCCTCCCCCCTCCGGTTCCGCGGCCCCTGTATCGGATCACAGAAATACAATTGTTTCGACCCTTTGTTAGTTTTTGCATTGTGTCAAAATTATTAGAGTCCTTTAACTTAGAACTGTCAGTTGTTGAATGTTGGTTCATACCCCACTGATAGAACTTGCCAGTCACGATGCGAGTTTGTATGACTGATGGGAATGGTTTCTCGTATTGGCTTTGCCCATTTTCATTAACATTATATATTTCTGGTCAGTTTTCTCTTATGTTTGAATTTGATTTGATATATTTGTTTAAATTGCCTGACTGTGTTATTCAATCGTTTCTTTTTAGTATAAGATATGAAAGTTAATTAATTTAGTCCAACGGAAAATGATTGATCACATGGGCGTCAATACGTACGTAATACCTATTCATCAGGGGGGATGAATGAATAGATCATCCCCCCCCCCCTGATGAATGGGTATTAATTACAGATCTACGCCCATGACTGATCATGAGTCATGACTGTTATTCGTTTAATTTAGCACACACCTCTGTCAGGACATGTTCGTAATATTGCAAATAAATTTATAAGAGGAATGATTATGTGGAAGGTTAATATTTATTTGAATTAATGTTCGCAATAACATTATTATATTCCTTTTCGCATCGTTAGATAAAAATTAATTAGTTTAGAACTGCTAGTCTTTGAACATTGGTGTATACCACTATCACTGATCACATCGTTTTGCCCGTCATTTCATCATTATGTTCACTATCTGCAGGTTGGCAGCTATAGACAGGTGCCTGTTATAGGACAGACTTGATTCTGTTCTAATGGCGGGCTGCTCATTAACGCGTCATTATTTATTGCAAACATGACAAACGTAAATACATGTCACTGTTGGATCGGAAATCATATAAACGGAACGCTCAGGGACGAATACATACTCAACAAGAACACCATGCACACTTCCGTAAAATGTACATGTTAAAGGGAACTAATAACATTGTCAACATCCACAAAACTGACCTAGAACTCCAGCGCTTCTCATAATAGTTGTAGTCGTATTACCTAATGCTATAGAAGCATGGAACAGGTTTGGGTTTTCCGAATTTTACTTTAGTTATGAAGATGTGTATGAGTAGAGTATTCGGATTTTAAATTCTCCTTTAGAGACTTTCAACTGTGTACACATTTAGTGCAATGCGCCAGCAAATATCACTTTAATATACCTTGGCATGTTCACACATCACTCAGTGAACATATATCAGACTTCCGCAAAAACACATTATTTTTTATCAACCCTTTTTTTGTGTGTGCATATGTCAACAAAGTTACTAGATCCCTTATTCCCTTTATAGGGATAGTTGAGTTTTGGTATATATTTTTGGTACAAAATAATTTTGTTGCGAGATAATGAAAAACTGAGTGTCAAATTCGAAAGAACATAAAATTTTAATGACAAAATAAACTTTATTTGATCAAAATCGGTTCGGAAATGGCTGAAATATCCATAAACATAACCATTTGTAATAAATGTGGGGCCCCACACTTATTCGATAATTTTGAACCAGCCGTTAAAAAATGTAAAAAAATGCTTCCTCTTTTCAAAAATTGACAAAAGAGGTTTTTAAATAGTTGTTGATTATCTCTCTATCTAATCACTATTTCAACAAAACATCACATGCACAATATTTTTATTTCAAATGGTTGAAACCGATGAGTGTTTAGAAAGCGCCCTCTTGAGTTTTAACGGCTCTTTTTAAATGATAACAGGCTCTTTACTAAGTCATTTGTAATTTTGAATTCCTTTCGAGTTATGACTATTTGTTTGTAATAATAATGGTGCAGATTTTGGTTACTAAAATTCAGTTTGACCCAAACTGTACTCTCTTTACCAGAACTCAACTATCCCTTTAACCATGTGAAATAATCAAGAATCCATATAAATCGCTTTATTTGTCGAACGAAGGGTATGGACTACAAATAGAAGCGATTAGCTGTGTACCGACATACCTCAACCGTGTCATCAAACACAAGAGATAGAGCAATTAAATACTCATTACGCAATAACGAATCCGGGGATAATGCATTGGATTCGCAGTCATGTGTGTGTATAGAGATACTATAGAAGATCCCATTAACAGTTAAAACGAGTGTCTTTTACTTGCTGATTATGTGTGTGCTTTTGTAGACGCATTTTACAGTGATTTTTGTTTTAGACGCAATATGTATTGGACTTGATAATAAACTTGCTATAATAGCAAGTAACAATAATTGTTAAACTGTTTATTACAAAAGTTTGTTATTGATATATTTATCTAAGCACCAAATCACCTACGTTATTGGGTTGTTAAAAGTCCTGAAAGTGATCCGACATATTTCAGATTGTCATAAACTTCAGTAAATTAATGTTTTTTTTTATATTAACGAAAACTAAAATGGACTTAAGTGTCTTAACAGAAACAAAATAGAACGCTGAATCAACATTATCACACTTCGTTACTTGTGAAAAGGCAGTCTCGTTTGTATATAAACTATAGAAGCACACATCCTAACTATAGTTGTAACAGTTAAAGGGCAATGAAACCCAAGCAAAATGTTGCTTTCATAGTCTTGAAGAGATTAAGAAGAAGAATCTCCGAAAGTTAGAGCATAATCGGTTAAGAAACAAGAAAACTACGGCTCTTTGAAGATGTCCATTTATTCCTATGGGGAACTCAAATTGGCAACGCACTCTGATAAGTGTGTGGACAACTCCCCATATGTTTTGTACACAAATGTTCCCATTTTTACAGTTTTCTTCATAGTTACATTTTTCCATTCCCCCAACTCATGATATGTCATGTATACAAGCATTCTACAAAACATATGTTGAACTCGAACGAAGGGTAAACATAAATTTTGAGAAAATTGAACAAAACTGAAATTTTGTGTACAAAATGTATGGGGAGTTGTCCACAACTTTGCCAGAGTTCGTTGCCAATTTGAGTCGCTCGAAGAAATACATGGCTCTTTTCAAAGAGCCATAGTTTTCTTATTTCTTGACCGATTGTGCTCAAATGTTCAGGGACTATTCATTATATTTAGTGTCTTATAGTGCATACAACAATTTGTCTGGATTTCATTCTCCTTTAAAACACATACGTTGAACTTGGTACAAAGTTAGTTTAATATCCGGCAAAATTAATTTGGTAGTATAATAGTCAGATACCATGTCCAAACTAATTTGTTATATCCTTGTAAGCACATTATTTTCAATAATTAATGATACACAGATTGTAAGATGGTCACCCAAGTACCCAGCAACGTTTAGTATGGATAAAGAATGGGGGGGGGGGGGGGGGGGGGGGGTATTCCCATCTTTCGAACTGTATTTGTTATCCCATCCATTTACACAAGTACCACCTTTTCGTTACATACACTGTCACCACTGTCACCACTGCCCCCCCCCCCCCCCCCCTCGTAGTTCTGCAACTGAACTTGTTGTCTTATTATTTATTTAGGTGTTGATTTATCCATTTATCCCCCATGAACGAATAAAAACAGATTCATCAAATCTGCGCCAGGGCTGCGCCCCACCCCCCTCATTCTTAGATAATCTGGCTACGCCCTAGCGAAAATTTGATGTAACCTCCCTCCCTATCAGTGGTGATGTCTGCTAATTCCTTGGTATGCATGTTATTGCGTGTTACACATCATACTATACACATGTACGGCAGCTTACAAGCGAGCTCCCGACCGTCCTGTAAAAATAAAGCATAAGCCATAACTCTTCCCGCTAAAACTGCTCTTATTTATTTTTAGATGATAAGTTTTGCAGGCGCGCATCCCGGTTTGGTATATATACATGAATAACATGATGATGATATGTTCGCTCGATGTGGGTGGCTATGCCATTATCATCCTCCGAGCCGCAGTGAAGCCCCAAGATTTATCTATAAACATGATAAAGGCCTATACTATACAGCTGTCAGATCGATCGGTGTTTGTTATGCATGAATGTTGTGCAGTTATATGGTTGTTTTGACTATATAAAAGTGGAAATACAAATGGATGGCCGGACGAGGGGGGAAGTCATACGTTTAGAGTTATTTAGTCATGATATCGAACAAACATAAACAATAAAAACGACCATCATGTCTGCAAAATAAAATGTTATTTGTCTGTATCACTAATTGCACATTTGCACATTTCTTATGAATGGCTCTCCAGTTGCGTTCAACTTCAACACTCGGTTGTAGAAAATACATGAGTGTACTATAAAGTAGCACCTGCTAGAATGCTTCCTAGGGAGTGGAGAGAGTGCACAATATAGTGCGGATATGTATCCGATGGCCGAGGTAAAAAGAATATTAAATGCCGGTCCATCTATGAGAACAGAGCAATAGCACTGAAGAGGCTTACCTGGATAAATAAGACTAGAAAAAAAGATCAAACAGATTTAGCGCAGCCCTATACTAGCATATGTAGCTGAATCTTCCTGGGTAAAGTTGAATGGTATACATAACATGCTATAATTGTATTCGTTAACCCGCTAAATGCCAATAATTTTGTGGAGTTCTAAGACTGCCTCCAAATATGAAGCACTACAACTCTACTAACATTTTGTTATGAGTATCGCAATTAACCTCCTCGTTCATCTGCGAGGTATACAGATGATGCGCTTTCAATACATCACCAGCATGTATATCGTGTGAAAGATGGTAACCTCCTTGGTAACACTGTGAGGACCTTTATACACTCTTCTTGTTCGGTGACTCCATTGCAGTCGACACTACACTATGTCTATGTAGGCAACTGAAACATATAAAACATTCCATGGGTTAATGACAATTTTGACGTTGGTTTTACTCGCATTCTCCTAAGAGATCACAGCCCGAGATTTAGTGTTGGTTTTATTCGCCTTCTTAACTGACCCCAGCCCGAGGTATCCCGGACAGATAGTTCCCAATGGGTTAAAAAAAAAAAAAGTACTGTATGAAAACCGGCCTACATCATTTACAGCGTGCGGGACCACAGAGACGTGATTGTTGTGGACCGTGGGATTTCGCGTTTCTCGGACGCGGCCTTCCGACCTGTCAACTGCATTATCTATTCAAGAAACGATGGCTGAGCAAAGGGCTGGGTTATTGCCTTATTGGACAAGAAGTCTAGTAAACATGCACCAAACACACACGCACTTTAAACATGTTAACAAACTTTTATACCAGTCGACACGTATACGCGTTTACAGACAGATGGACATACAGTACATGTACGCGGATTTACACCAAACAACACGAACAACTTGCAAAGCACACACGTGCATATAACAGACACACACACACACACACACACACATACACACACACACACACACACACACACACACACACACACACACACACACACATACGTATGGACACGCATAACGACAATTTAATCATAGTAATGTACACACAGATACACACTTTAACATGCTTTCACACACAGTAACTCACAAACACATACAGACACACATACAACAACATTCACTGCTGTTGTTCGGGGGTTCATCCTAAAGATAGGCTAGATCTTTGCATGATCGATTAACACATTCGTTCCGCGCACCAGGTTTACTCTAATTATATAATGATTATATCATTTTTTTTTAATAGGTTATGCAGAGTCTTGTAGCCGAGCGTTTAATCGGATAGTTGAAGGCGATTGAATCCTTATATTATCAATGAAAGTCGGTCTAGACAGAGAGAGCACATAACACCAATTGTTACATTCTATCTTAGACAGTAAAATCCATCTCGTTATGGGGGGTCCTTTAATATTATGACGTCATACTATCCACCCCCATGTAGAGAACTGGGCCCTGTTTCATAAAACTTTTCCAATTATTGTAACTTCTATGGCAACAGCCAATTAGCATCAAGCGTTTTAGCTGTTGCCATGGTAGTTACAATAATTGGACACTTACAACAATTGGAAACGTTTGATGAAACAGGGTGAGAAAAACCAATCTTCAAAGAACCCTCGAAACATTGGCTGATTTTTCGGACTAATTCTACCTGTGCCTATTTTTGTTCGTATTTCTCGCCTCACAAATATTGTGCAGGCGGTGTTACGAGTTTTCTTGTCGGCAAATAACATCGATTAATATACCGTCTAATGGTGTCTTCTGAGATTAGGGGCGCCTATAGGTACCACCATCTTTACCATTTCTGCGGATTTACTCCTCATAGTATGCAAGACCTTGGTTTATTATTGAGTAGCGTTAGCCAGCCCAGGGTCGACAGAGAAGAAGGGGGGGGGGGGGGCAAATAGAGGTGGGAGTAAGGGATGCAAAGACTTCCCTCTAAGGAGGAGGCAGTAAGAAAGAAACCAATTCCTCAAGGGAAGAGTTTTTATAATTGCCCCCTTCCCTTTAAATTCGCATCTATCGGGTGTTACAGGTGGGTCGGGGGAAGGGGGGGGGGGGGGGTGGGGGGGGGGGGCAGTGAGTATGCTACGATTTCCGAGAGGGTTTATTGTACGCTTGCTTTCTCTATTCTCATTCAGAACTTGAAAATGGAAAGGTATGTTGTCGAAATTTACCTAAAGATCATTAAGAAGTATTTGCATGGAGGGTCGATTGCGCTGTGAAAGGCGAGGCTATATATTTCGCTCGAGGGGTTTGCAATGTTTGCCGAATACCCGTCAACTCATATAGAATACGCAAACAGGATTAAGAAAGACTAAGCAAATTTGACCTTCTCCGAGATGCTGAGCAATCAGTGTTTTCACGATGCATTTCCGACGTCTTATTTTGGTTGCGCAATTTACCAATCCAGATAGAAGTTAGAACGGCTATAATCGTGTATAAAAAAAAATGGCGACGGAAGAATAACAAACGTGACCGATGTGGAATTCAATTAGGGAACATACATACATTATTGTATAATGAAAAAATAACATTCGCGACCGAAATCAGATTAAGTTACTACACCGTTGTGAAAACATGAGGGAGGAATACGCAGCCCGGTTCACGTTGATCATGGTGATGTCGCCTTGGAACTACGACGCTCAACTTGAGAGAGAAATTCGTTTCCCCAAATGGCAAACCATCATCTTTTCTTCTTCCTTTGATAATTATGCGGACATTATCTTGTCTTCCAATCTACAAACCATTCTTATATAAACGCTGTTCTGAAAATTGTAACTGTTATTTCTATAAACCTACAAATTATCAATTTGTATCAATTTTTCACAATATCTATAGTATAGTTATGATGAAATGTGTTACACAATTGTAATCTCCAAGCAAGGCTTCAGCATAGTGAACAGTCTTTGAATATAAATAGTCAAATTGTTTTAATTATTTTTCAATTGGACAATTCTGTCGCAAAAAGGGGGGGGGGCCCATTATTTGGGTATAATTAATACGATGAACTTCCGTATCGTATATACCATACGTCTTTATACTGGGCTTTGTAAAACAGCCGTGTGTATGTTTCATTCATCATCTCAATCTTGCCACAGTGGTAAACCCCCTTATGTTATGATCTAACTATGGGTATTTTTGTTTGATATTACGACTTTAATTTAATGTCATTATTTTGTCATACCGGCAATAATTACTCACGTATTCCATGTCCGACTTTGGTGTTCAAGGTTTTCCCCCCTTTTCACACGCATGCTACATGGATACTACCTGCAGTTCTAAGATTGAATATCATAATTATAAACCGTTACAGTGCTGACCATCCATCCTATTATATGGCATATGTTTGATAACACAAACAAGTCTTGTAGTTTGTATTACAATACGATCGGCATGGTAAGAGTTAAAATCGCCCACGCTTTTAATACGGTAGAAAATGTATATTACATTGTGCTTGTGCTGAAAAAAAAAAAACATATTTTTTATTATGAAGAATTACAGCTATTATTTTCGTATTTCAAAGGAAAGTCGTAAACGCTCATAGTTATAAATGTACATTAAATATACATGTATGCAAACGTATATCAAATAAGTACTAGTAACGATGCGGATATTTGTGTTTATAACTTGTGTGGAAATTTTTGTCCTTCCCCGGCGGATTTTAACCGAACAAAATCTCCCATAATTTTTCCCCTGAAAGAACCTTACTCACACATCACTTTATGATGACGGCATATAACAGATTAGGGAATAAGCACATAACTATGAATTCGGGATAGGCGCAGTATTTTTGTGGATGGGGATGATCAAAAATGAAATATTGCAAAATGCGCCAACAGTTTTCGGTTGGAAGGTTCGACGCGCATATCACGGTTTCTCAAACTCAAGTTCTTTCGACGATTAAACTTGCCGTTTCACTTGGCTTGTATGTTTTTAATGTTTTTAAACCGATGTGTGTTAAAGGGTACCACCACCCAAAAATAATATTCTTATTAAAGAAAGGTAACATCTTTAGTATTCCATTCCATCAACAAGTTCACAAAAATATGTTTCCAGAAAAAAATATATAATTGGAAAACGCCTCACCATTCTAAAGCATGCGTTCATGCGGTCTGAATTGCGAAGAATAATGTGTGCAGAGCGAACGAATCGCCCAGGATTCTATTGTCTAAAAACGTACGCGTGAATCGCATTGACGCACTCGCAAATGTTAGGCCCGTACGAACCAGGAAATAGTAGTGGTTCCGTAAGTGGTGGAAATTAATTGCTTTGTTTATGAATTACACAACCCTTTGCAAATTGTTGGGTATCTATTTGATATCACAAAACGGCACCAAAACATATAATAATGTGTTGTTCTTTGCCTTGTGGTCCCCTTTAGCGTCCATGGATATTTATTTTCTTTATATAAAGTAGTGATCACCTATATGTTTCCATTCGTTGGTTTTGTTTTTTTCTGCGAACCAGAAAACATTCTAGACATGATTATCTGTTGTGTCATGTTTTATCTTGTGTGTAATTATGAATAAAGTATGATAAATTTATAGCACAAATTGTGGACAATATTGAACATATGTAGTATCATTAAAAAGCCTTGGTTATTATATTCCTAATGACACCCCACTTGTAATCATGATAAAAGCCTGGTAAGTACAGGAAGGGTGAACATAAAGGAGCTAGAATAGAAGGATAAAATTGTTTGTTGTTATTACTTTAAGATTGGTATTGACTGCATGTAGAAAGAAATACAGAATGTCTGTTTTTTCAGCATGTACTTGTTCACAGCATGCAATCAGTCACGGGTGCTCACACAGAAATATATGTCTCAAGGCCAAGTAAACTTTGGACAATTATTGATTATGATATGCACGACTAGTGGATTTTATAAATGGCAATGACTAGACGGCATAAAAGGAATAAAGAATATCTGTTTTTTCAGCATGTACTTGTTCACCCGCAACCTCAACAGCATGCAATCAGTCACGGGTGCTCACACAGAAATATATGTCTCAAGAACAAGTAATCTTTGGACAATAGGTTATGCCCTAACAATGGAGTTTAAAGCATGATAATTGTAAATATACGTGTTTAAAAAATGGTTATTGACTCTCCGGGAATTATTTTAGTACAATACAACGAATGTTTTGATAGTAAGCAGTTTTGATGATGGGAATAACGTGAAATAGTATATTTCTGCTATGATATTATTTTGCAGGTTCGCGTAGTTATTTGGCTGCATCGAAAAATGGTTGAAACAATACAATTTATATTTATATGTTTTGTTTTGATTGCGTAATCGATAACGATAATGTGTTAATAACGATATATTTATTATGTTCGTTATTACCTTAGACAGAAAAATTCACCTCGTTCTGGAGGGGTCCTTTGAATATTACGAAATACTATCCTCATTGAAGTGGTGAGTGAAACAACAAACGAGGAGAAGGACTGATTTATCGGTCTAGTTCGTTATCTACCAATCAATTGGTGATCGATCATGCAATACATCAATCAGAATCCGGTTTACACACATATGATATGTGAAATCGAAATTGAAACTTTATTCACCATGTGATTCCATTAAAAACATTACAAGGTAAATAAACAAGAAAGCATAACATCAAAGGTACGATTGTGATACAAATACAAGCATAAGTAATAATCATAGTAATAATGTCGATTGTTATAGCGCCTAATGTGATCGATCATTAGCTTTACAACATTGGTCATTATTACCTCGGTCATCGGAACACACACACATACACACACAGTAAACCTGCACTTGGAGTGCTCTTTCTCAACTCTCTGGGGAGTATTCTAGCCAGGCTACCTATTATTATAAGTATTTTCTATGAAAGTCTGGCCGGGCAACCACCGATCTGGCCGGGCAAGTTTTGCAGTTTTGCCAGGAAATAAGGAACAAGCTTACAGTCTGCCACGGAAGCACCCTTCCGAAGGAGGGCGTCAATAATCTACAGGCATTGCTTTTGGATGGATCTCTCAATTTCCTCAAACGTTAATAATTATCCATTGTATGCAGTTTTATTATAATTTTTGTTGGAAATGAAAATAAACTGAAATGTACTCCTAGCTTCGCCACCGCCTTGCGTCCATAGAGTGTACCGATTCTCACGGGACATCGTAACGATTTGCTTCACCGATAATCTACCAAACATGGGTCCCGTTGCGCTAACCTCACTTTGAGAATGAGAATCCACTTCGAAGGGCTTTAACCTTTCTAGACTTATTATAATTTTTCCATTTTACACATATAAGTAGTTTCCGATTCGGGCAAACCAGCGGTATATCATCCATGTCCATGCGAGAAGTAAACTGAATCTCAAGGGTCATACTCGCGATTTGCTTCACCGATAATCTACCAGACATGAAGAAAAAGTCATCCACTTCAAGTGGGTTCTAACGCCACTTTTAGTATCCCCTCCGAAGGGCTTATTAATCAAACTTCTCTTGAATGATTATTAATATCCATTTTACACATATAGTTACTCGTTTACATGTCGGGCAAGACCATCGGTCTAGCATTACGTCCATGCGAGAGTGAACTGAATCTCAAGGGTCATACTCGCGAGTTGATTCACTGATAATCTACCAGTCATGCTGTAAATGTCATCCAACTTAAGTGGGTGCTAACGTCACTAGTTTAGCACCCACGTCGAAGGGCTTTAAATCTCCCTGGACCCCATACCCTAACCACACGATGCCTTTACGTAAATGCAGTCGATAGTTGATACGTGATGCAATGGATTACTCAATTACATTAAAAAATGAGATTTTAATTGCAAATCTTTTAGCGAATAATTGTCTTATATGCTTATACCACAATGGACCATCGCATACACCTGTCCGCAAAGTATGGGTTTTCTTATCCTCTGTTTCATTCTCACCAGCTATGTAATGTAATGTGTGTTTCCTAATTTGGTGTGGGGATGGGTGGTACGCAATTTATTGGGGGCATCCCCCCCCCCCTCCTTTGTTTGTGTTTGTCCATTTATTTGGGGCAATTACTCAACTCTGTTATTATGATAGACTATATCTGCATTATTCAAAACGGGTAATGAACGGGTTTATTTCAAGAAAAATAACCAACTTCTGAAACAATTTGGCAGAAATGTTTTTGTCTTTAGTTGTCATTAAAAAATACTTTTCCGACGAGGGAGCCGTGTGTGTTTCCCATTTTGAAAATATTACAACACACATTATAAAGTTAAGCTAATATGTTAACTTTCTTACCTATACATTAGTTTGTTTGTGTGTTTGTTTATTTATGTATTTGTTTGTTTGTTTGTTTGCTTGTTGGTTCGTGTTTCTGTATTACTTTCATTTTGTTCACTAGTCTATATTTACGACTACATAAATATTGTCTTGACCAAACTGACCGCCCAGATATCACGTTCATGGCCAAGAGGGGCATGGGAAAAAACAAATGACCTCATAATTCTGTCAAGTCATACGGACCCTTATCTAGATGACGTTTGTGGGTCAAGAATTTGACTACTTGCGCTTGCGAAATGATTTGATGTCCACTTGTGAAATGACCAGTGACTACTGTTGATCGATACAAAATTATTGTATAGTATTTTAGGTAGTTTTGGTCACAGATGTAGCGGTTATCTATGAGTTAATCCATTGCCTACGGGAACCTTGTGGGCCTTGTATTAACTCTATGAGGATTGCAAAATCTAGTAGGGAATAGGTTTACACGTATTTCCTACTTTATAGGGTGTGTTTTAACTTGATGGCATATGATTCTTTCCATCCACACAATTGTTTGTGAAAAATAAATTGTACATTTTAATTTGAGAATCCTTATTCCAGATGAATATCATTGGTGATTTTATAGGACGATCAATCGATGATATGTGACGGTATAATTGCTAATGAAATATGAAAGACTGTCACATTGATCATGTATATGCACGGTTCGGGTGATTTTCCCCGAAAAACTTTATTAACACTTCAAAAATTAGTCAGCACTATGAATGTATGTTGGCATTCGTTACTCTTCTTTTATGCTAGAGAAATATTTTAGAGTCTATACCAAACCTGAGCTGTCTGATATTTTCTGTTTTAAGTTTACACCCTGCCCTTGCAGGTAATTCGTTGTGTGCTTTTGCCCTCTAACCGTGCAAGACTGACAGATACATTTACAGATAGAGTAATCATTATAAGGTCGTTTTAAAAATAGCGCACATACGTCGCGAGAGGCTAGACGTTTGCGGACGTTCTAATGGGTTTTAATCGATACGAATTAACGTACATGTCTTGCAAATTAATCTGGGAATAATTATAATACACGCGTGAGCTGTCAGTCGTATATTGGTCGTATATTTGACCATGTTACGGGGTTTTCCCTAATGGTTTTAAAAATTGCAACTTGAAAATTACACCAGCCATCAGATCATGATGCTGTCATAAAATATTATTTACTTTTTGTAATCTTTACATAATCTGTAACCACATACACCAATCTACGTCATGCAATTAGACTAGAGGTGTGCATTTACCTAGGTTGGTTAACATTTTGTTTCTGTGTATTTTATTTATTTATTCATGTCTTCTGTGAATAAGATTACAAGACGGACAACCTCAATTGAAAATCTGCCTTACAGGTGCGCGTAAACTTGAGAACTGGCTATTATCAGGTTACCTGAAGTGTGTATTTGTGAATGCGTCTCTTTTTTCTTTTTTTCTTAAAAAATGACCAGAAAAGAAAAAATGCAAAGAAAATAGGATTTCTCCGGGATACGAACCCGAGAACTCCGGATTGTAGACCGGTTAAATATGTATTACATATCAGCTGATTAAAATGTGTCGGACATCCGACTGTTTTTCCTGGAATACATTTCATTTAATTTCTTTTCTTTTCATTTATTAGATCAATGGTCAAATAACAAGGAAATTTGTTTTGTTAACACAATGGCAAGTACATGACTAATACAATATACTCATACAAGACTATACGTAACAATAACATTATTTTCAACTTTCTTTCAACAATAACACAAAACTTTGTTAATCAAATCATCAATTATCTTGTGGATAAAACTTTCAACGCACAGTAATTAAATACTGTTCGGACCCTGTCTACCACGGATAACATTCAATTTTCAGTGAACACAAGTGAAACATTGTTCGTATGATTAGTTTCCAAATTCTGCAAAAATACCTTTATATAAGGAGTGTGTCTTTCCCGCCAATTCCGTTCCATTTTAAACAAATCTGAAATATGATCGACATACAAATTGGCTTCAATTTTGATATCAAAGTGAAGCCTGCCTATTCGGTTTAAGTTTTCGAATTACGCAAGGCTATACATTACATATCTGTCTACACGCTCAGATTACAGTCTCGCTGATTTGTACAACTAACTGACTTCAAAAGTGAATTTCTTCCATTCGATTTGGAGGCCTATCAATTCAATAACGGTTTGTGTAATGCAGATACATGTCTTGTTGACTTATTCGAAAATTGGATGGGTGTAATATTGCAGCCAAGCTGACGATGTAAGCTTGTACATCGCCAGCTAAGAAAGAGAAGGGCATTAAGGCACATTTTGTACTTCGGAGATAATCAGGTTTAAAGTTTGGAAGCCATGTGGGAATCAAATGTAGCTCTCTTTATTTGTTAGACATATGTGTCAACAATTTGAAATGATTATAATCTGAACATTGTGTTAGCAAATAGAGGTAGCTCCGCTCTCTTATGTCATTGATACCCATTCAACTGGGGGGATGATCTATTCATTCATCCCCCCCCCCCCCCGTTGAATAGGTATTACGTAAGTCGCTACGCCCGTGTCCGCTCTACAAGATAACTCATTTTAGCCCAA
The DNA here is from genome assembly GCA_037951105.1 of Echinarachnius parma. NCBI lineage: Eukaryota > Metazoa > Echinodermata > Echinoidea > Clypeasteroida > Echinarachniidae > Echinarachnius > Echinarachnius parma. The sequence continues at coordinate 21,438 of JBAMJV010003119.1, forward strand.
AACGGACTTAACTCCCTTAACTCTCACCCGAAAACATGTACTCTTTAGTACCGTGCTGATTATGGATACCTATGATTTGAGCAACTTTGTATACCCATAATAAGATCCACAGTATTGCAAGTTGCTGCACGCAGAAATTGGCATTATTACAATACCTAACGGGGAAATAGGGTATCACTGAATTGATAGTAGTATTTCAATTTCTATAAATGACCCTATTAATTATTTGCTGGTATATAGTAGACCTACTTAATTTCCTATACAATATCAGAATTCCTATTACCTTGATATTGTCGCTGACATTTTGTCAAATGGAATCTCAAGAGGTCTCTTCATTGGCTTTGTTTACGTCAAAATTATGGGTTAGTGTACTAAGCAAACTCATCAAAATGAATTTAATACGATAGCTAGGTAATTGTGACAGAGGTCAAGGCATAGTGACTAGTGAGATACAGAGCGGACGAATGCATATCATTTCTATCGCTCATACCTTTATAATTATGATATGGGCTTGGCGAGGAAGCATAATGCTTGACTTTTAACCCCTTGCCTACGGAAACTTAGTGAGCTATGTACAATGTCTATGGGGAGTTCAGAATCTGAAATGGAATGGGTTAATATGGCGTACTGTAATGATCAGTATCAACCTAGAACCTAGTTGCATTTTGCATTAGAGGTAGGGGGGGGGGGGGGGGGGGGCAGCCGATTTTAAATATATGATATTGTAAGTTTTTTTTTCATATTCGGTATGCTAATTGTGTTTGTATTTTGTTTATTTCGATTTTCCGAACGATCGATATTCCAAATGTTCGTTATTCCGAATGTCGTTAATCCGAATGATTTTTATTCCGAATGTTTGTTATTCCGAATGTTCTTTATTCCGAATATTCGTTATTCCGAATATTCGTTATTCCGAATATTCGTTATTCCGAATATTCGTTATTCCGAATATTCGTTATTCCGAACGTTTATTATTCCGACTGTTTGTTAATCCGAATGTTTGTTAGTCCAGATGCTCGTTAATCCGATACATACACATCCGATACATCCGATACATACGACACATACGTATACGTGTTGCAAACCCCTAATTAGATAATGGGGTCGGCTTGTTGGGGTTGAGACATGACCGCCCCCGGGCCCAATTAGGACATGAAGTGTCCCGAACGCGAATCGACATCAGCCACTAAATCTGCTGTCAGTCAGTGTGGAGATCACTGCGCATTTACTTGTCACCATGTTGGGCTGACAACATGATTATAAACTGCAGAAGGACGTTTAATAATTATGTAGACATTACATGAGTACAGACTTTTTCCCGCTTTATTTTGTTTTGTTCCCCTACTGCCGCAATTAATAATGGGACACTCGGCAATTACGTGTATTTCGCCTTGTCTAGCTGCAACACCAATGTAATTGCAGAAGGGCGTTACATCTGTAGACTTTACATGAGTACATACTTTTCCCGCTTTTTGTTTTGTTTGGCTCACCTACCGTTGTATTCCTCTAGATGTGATCACTGGGCATTTACGTATGCTCACCATGTACAAGTATATAGTTGACAAGAACATAATTAAGTGCAGAAGGTCGTTAAATCAAAGATGTATTGCCCTTTGCTGCTCAGATATGGGATATCTGCTTGTATTGTTAGTTTTGTATCATTTGGGAATTTGCCTTAAAGGGGACCACCAGGCAAAGAACAACACATTATTATATGTTTTGGTACCGTTTTGTGATATCAAATAGATACCCATCATTTTGCAAAGGGTTGACGTAATTCATAAACAAAGCAATTAATTTCCACCACTTACGGAACCACTGCTATTTCCTGGTTCCATACGGGCCAACCATTTGCGAGTGCGCCAATGCAGCTATTCACGCACAAGTTTGTAAACAATAGATTCCCGGGCGATTCGTTCGCTCTGCACACGTTGCAATTCACCGCACACATAGCAGTCTGCGTAATTCAGACCGCATAATCGCATGCTTTAGAATGGTGATGCGTTTCCAATTATATATTTTGTTTTCTGGAAACATATTTTTGTGAACTTGTTGATGGAATGGAATACTAAAGATGTTACCTTTCTTTAATAAGAATATTATTTTTGGGTGGTGGTACCCTTTAAACCATGTCTAACTGACAACAACATATTAACTGCAGAAAGGCGTTAATTATTTAGACTTTATATAATTGTACACTTACGGTCTTTTGCAAATCAGCTAGCGCTGTATAATATTTTAAATTGAATGTAATAAAGCATTACCATAATCTAATGCGGAATGTATACAAATTGTATGCGAGAATTTTATTAGAGTCTACGAGGCAAATTGTTTGGCTATGAAAGTATACCTTTTTGTTTATAATGTATACAAAGTATGACGCAGTCGTTCCAAATTTGGCACATAATAAGAAGGCTCGTAAAAATGAATTACTGTGCGAACATAACTCGACAGATGGATATAATTGACAGAAATACAAAGATTACGATATTTCAAGTTTTTCTCCTTCATTATATCGAAGGGTATTTTTAAAACTCAGGTTTGTTTGTATTGATTTTGAAATTGAGGAAACAATTATAAAAGCAAAGATTACGAGGTGAAATATTCGTTTTTCAAACACATACGACATATTTTCGAGAGTATAACAAACATTCGTCTGGGCGATAAACGAAATATATCGGGACAAGCCTGTTTGGTAATGTAAATTGTACAGTAAGGGCCCAACATTCAATTCATCCATAACATGGATGCAATGTTTCTATTCGTCCAGCCGCACATGTTGCGACCTTCGTAACTCGACCCTAGGTCAGGCAAGTCAAATATTGATGACGTGAGGTCAACTTATTCGAACTTGAAATATCTGTAAGAGTATAAGCTAAATATTTCAGTAGACTTTTCTAGAACAGGGTAAAATTCAAATGTGGCATTTTGGGAGATTGAACATTATGCAGCCATGCATGGATCCATTTCCACTGTGGCATTCAATGTCGCGAACTTCATATAACTAACCACTAGGTCAGGCTAACTATCAATGATCTAAGGTCATCTGCTAAAGCCTTAAGGCTTGGTAAATAACCTAAATATTTGTTGAGACTAATACTATAGCCCCGAACAGATTATGGGAATTATGCAGCCATGGGTTCCTATTCATAATATTCGTGACATTCTTTGATGCAATGCTTCATCGCATCGCACATGTCGCGACCTTCAATAACTGCACCGCTAGGTCAGGCAAGCCAAAGGTCAATGATGTAAGGTCAACTCGTTAAGACTTGGCTTGTCTGCGCCTCCTCATTAAAACGAGACGCCATTGGGACGCCATTAATGTCGAAACGGGCAGGTGCTAGCGATATATTTTGACGGAGATCCTCTGGAGAATTTATTTCCTAGGGTTTCTTCTGTATTTACACAATACTTATGTTGTACAAGTACGATAACAATACCCAATAACAGTGGCACCCCCCCCCCCCCTCCATACACACACACACACACACACACACACACACACACACACACACACACACACACACACACACACACACACACACACACACACACACACACACACACACACACACACACACACACACACACACACACACACAGTCCGTATAAATCATCATGAAACATATATAACAAACAATACACCAGTTGTTGGACTGTAAAAACGTAAAAGAAGAAGAAGAAAAGAAGAACAAACAGCGGAGGAGAAAATGAGGAGGGGGGGGGGGGGGGGAGGAAGTTATTCCAATAACTGGCGTGGCATCCCACACCCCATCGGAATTCTAACCACCCTTCTTGGTTATATCACCGATAAGTGCCATTACCATCCAGCTTCTGGTTAAAGCACACCCTTGGGGGAGGGGGTACATCACAGTCATGCATGACCACTGGCGTAGCGAGTTACGTAATACCTATTCAACTGGGGGGGATGTAATCCGATGAATGAATAGCTCATCCCCCCCACTTGAATGGGTATCAATGTCATGTCTACGCCCGTGTGCATGACAGTGAAACTTTTCTTCATCTTTTTTGCTAATTTCTTTGTTCCATTTCATAGGGGAATTTAACTACATTGTATTTGTATAGTTATTCGTCTATGTATGCCTATTGGCCTGGTTTTATAGTCACTGAAGTTTTGGCGAGAGTTATTATAGGGTGTTCTGCCCACGAGTTTGGAAACTATGAATATCTTTAAGTTATGCATGAAAGCGTTTCATCTTATTTGATGTGAGGTACTAATTTGACAACAATTTCAAAATAAGGAACTTTTATTGCGCTTATGAAGGACACAATAATAATTCAGACTTTGAATTGATATTCTTCCTTTAAATACAATTTTTAACGAATGTCGATATCGTTTTAAATGGAATGCAAACAATTTCTGTATTACTACGTATATGTAGATGAAGAAAAATAACTGATAGAATCAGGTCCTACTGCTGTTTACTATTATTCAGTCTGATTTCAAGGCAGTGATTCTATGTATGATTATAATAAGATATACCGTCAATGATCATGTATACGTATGCCATTCAAATTACCCCAGTTTAAATGATGTATACACGTATAGATGAAATTAATTAACTGTACGAACATGTTTTTGACTCTGATTTTGAAAGCTACATAAACATCGAGACCTTCAATACATGATTAAAAAGGCAATTTCCAATATCAATTTAAAGAACAAGATGATTTACGTCTACGATTGGAACTCCCTGAACATGTTTCTTGATCACGCTTATATGTTTTTCCTGGTTCCATTACCATTTTCTTTAGTGGTTTTTTTTTTTTATATCGCGCATGACTATAGTGTAGTAACACATTAGGAAACATGTCAACCACAAACTTTGACGTATTCGATCCATCCAGACAATAATATGAAATCATATTTTATATACATTCATTTGTTTTATTGTAAATTAAATTTTTTATTTTTTTATTCATGAATCTGATCGATACAAATTATCAAACTTACCTCATAGATTAGAAAAAAGAAGGAGTTTCTGTAAATAATGACTATTTTGGTAATCAAATATTTAAAATATGAATAGTCGGCATTCCGTATACCGTACACGGTATATAATTCACCCGGAAAGCATGTGCAAAACAGCTGAACGAAATGATCGATGCGAGTAAGACAGGCCGTTCAGACCGTGTGGATTGTTGGTACAATCTCTTTTCTAAAGGCGGTCATTATTTTGCCATGGATATTATTTTTTTTTTTTTTCAGATTTTCAAAATTTAACATTTCCTCATTCTATTCTAACAATAGAAATAAATAGGTTGGGTCAAAAATTGATTCTTTTGTCGATTTTTCGAAGATGTTGTTTTATAGCTTTAATCCATTGCCTTCAGGAAATCTTTTGATATAAACAAATGCAATAACCCAGGTGGAAACGGGCTAACTTTAATTGATTTTGTGTTATTGTCCAGAAGCATCGAATGTCGTTTCGTCTGTGGACCCCTCCAGACACGCTTGACACAAATAGAGGAGCTAGATATCCTCTATAAAACCCAGCATGATGGCATGGCCTTTGGAAACTAGGGCATCACCTGGTCCGTCTGAGTATGCCCAGGAAAGGCACTTTTCATTAAAAAAATTACCATTCAAGGGATGTGCAACACCACAGTCTCCATTCTAAACCCCTCAAAAAAAGTTCGGAAACTCAAGTTTCATTGAACATATCTCTCGTATTTTTTAATAAGAATACTCGAAATCGGTGTCACAATAAAGCCTCATTATATACCTTTCAAACGATGCATTATGTGTAGTGATTATGCAATTGGGGCGATTGCAGTAGCCCAGAGAATAGGGGGAGGCAGGAAGTGAAATCTCGCAAAATGGCCCAATGCATTCAATTTACGAGTGCAAGACTGTGTTGACCAGTTTTCTAAAGGTTAACATTATATTGAATGCTGCCATCCTTTCCATTCATCAAAATTGTTGAATTTGATACCATTGTAATGGAAATTATCTCTTCCTTACGATGGCATATTAATCGTAAGGATTATGCAAATGGGGTGTGTGCAGCGAACCGGAATATGGATATGGGTCGAGTGTGAAATCAGACAAAAAGATATGGAGTTGACAAAAAATCAGAGCGTTGCATTTTTTTCGAGCTTTTGGGAGGATTTTTTAGCATTTCAAATAAAATATTCATGATTTAAATTGATATCAACGGAAAGCCCAACAACTCTTCGGTATGAAAATGTGACATTTATAATGATGTTTGTAAAGGGCGGCTGCAGGGAGATGAATGTGGGGGAGCCTCAAAAGCGACCCATTTCAAAACGCTCTGATTTGGTGTCGGTATCTGTATACCATTGTGTAGAGGATGTAATGCGACTTGAATGAGTTGGCCATGAATGAGAGGAATTCAATTGAAAACGCATGAATAGTGCCTTGAAATCAGAGCGTTTCAAAATGGGTCACTTTTGAGGCTCCCTCCCATTCAACTCCCTGCAGCCGCCCTTTACAAAAATCATTATAAATTTCACATTTTCATACAGAAGAGTTGTTGGGCTTTCCGTTGATATCATATTTGATCATGAATATTTTATTTGAAATGCTAAAAAATCCTCCCAAAAGCTCGAAAAAATGCAACGCTCTGATTTTTTGTCAACTCCATATCTTTTTGTCTGATTTCACACTCGACCCATCTCCATATTCCGGTTCGCTGCACACACTCCATTTGCATAATCCTTACGATTAATATGCCATCGTAATGAAGAGATAATTTCCATTAAAATTGTATCCAATTCAACAATTTTGATGAATGGATAGGGTGGCAGTATTCAATAGAATGTTAACCTTTAGAAAACTGATAAACACAGTCATGCACTCGTAAATTGAATGCATTGGGGCCATTTTGCGAGATTTCACTTCCTGCCTCCCCCTATTCTCTGGGCTACTGCAATCGCCCCAATTGCATAATCACTACACATAATGCACCGTTTGAAAGGTATATAATGAGGCTTTATTGTGACACCGATTTCGAGTATTCTTATAAAAAATACGAGAGATATGATCGATCAAACTTGAGTTTCCGAACTTTTTTTGAGGGGTTTAGTTTATGTACACTGCATAACACTGAGCAAGGCAGTGTGTATTACGCGCCGTGCGCAAGGCGTTCGCAATATGGCACCGAGCATCTTATTTACTGAGCTCGCGTGAAAAATAATTGTTGATTATGTTTTATTTATTAATTATATAAAGGGTGTATGCCCCGTTTTACACCGACGCAGTTGTGAATAACGATTTTACTTTCTAAAGTGATTGACGTTAGAAAATTAACTTCGAGACTTTATTTTGCTTTCTCAGCATGCTCATGGAAATGTTACTGCAAGTATTTCATTCCACAGTACTCGTATGTTCAAACCTCTTCAACGAGGCTGTTATACATCTTCCCTTTCCAATTAAAGTTTATTGAAGTCAAGGTGCATTTTTGCTTTAACCCTGTACATACCAAAATCGACCCGAATAGTGCTTACTGCTTTATGTGCATGTACGAGCACGACCAACGAGGGTGCATGGTTAACGTCTTCGATGAATCTTTCTCCACCCTTCGCGTATAGACGCCCTGCTGCGGGAAGCACGGAAGACGAACAAACACAAAATGGAAACAAATTCAAACAATGATGATTGGAACAATAGAAATAGCAACGAATTCAACGAGAAACCCGACAAAAGTTTCCGTATTTGATCTGACTGTACATGTGTAAAGAGTTGTTTTGAAATTGACTATTTCAGCAATCAAATGTTCATCGATGTCATGCCGCATTTTGGGGTGTAACCCTGTGCATACCAAATCATTGAAAAGCGACCCGAATAGTGCATTATCCGTATGTACGAGCACGACCAATGTGAATGAGACGGTTAACTTCGTCAGTCAGTCTCTATCCACCCTTCCCCTAGACACCCCGCGGTGGAGAGCGCAGAGGACGAACAAACGCAAAATGGAAACAATTTCAAACATAGTCAGTCGGAAGAATAGACAATAGACAGCGACAATTCAATGGAGAAACCTGTCTCAAGATTTGGTAATTGATTTGTTTGAGAAGAGGGTATTCTCAAAAGTCAATGTGTCACTTAGACTGATCGTTGTATGCACTATTTTCTGGATAGGTTGTCTGTCTATTATATATCCTTATAAAACACCAAGAAGTTTGCCGCCATCGATCGCATAATATGTGTGTGTACATTCTTGTAGGATAATTATATTGCTGCTCGCGCTCTTCCAGTTCACGGTATAAAGTGTTCAATTGTCACATCAGTGATTGTTTTATAAATCTGCAATTCTAGTATATATAATAAGAGAGGAGGCATTATCAGACCAAGCCTTTCTCATTCTGCTAATGTTTGTATTTTTGTAATGCGGGCAATGTTGATTTTTCACGTAATTAGTCGTAGTAATAATGTAATTAATACTAAAACAATGATAAATAATATTAATAGTAATAGTAATTATAATAATAATTGTAATTCTATTGTAAAAGTGAAAATACTACTTCTACTACTACTTCTACTGCTACTACTCATGTTGATGATAATAAGAATAGTAATGATATATACATGTAATCGATTTATATAGCGCATACTGTGATCGATCATCGTGTCCGAGCTCTTTAAGATTATACAAGAAGGAACGACAGCTTGTTCTTCATCTCTAAACAATAATTATTTAGTACCGACTACACAAGAATTTAAGCTCGTATCACTTGTATTAATGCAACATATAAAGAGACCGAATAAAACCGAACATTTCCTCACCAAGGACTCGATTCCCTACGACGTTTCAATTCAGACATATCAATTTACAATTATCGGATTATGTACCCGTGTGAAAAGTTCATAATTTAAGTAATTATTTGTCAAAATGCTAAACAAGTATTGATCGCTTAATTTCCGGAAAGGACACGAAACTTGGAAAGTATTTTTTTTTTCGCTCCCGAATCCATATCATTAGATTTGATCAAGACATCCTACCAATTATCAGCTTATAAACGCGCAGAAAAACCCATAAATGTCAGTACTTAGTTTTACATTTATTTCTAGTATTGATCGCGCAATTTCCAGGAACTAAAGGACTCGGAACTTTAAAATCGATATGTTTTCTATGCTTGCTCCCGGGAATCGCTTAAAGTAATCAGAACGGTACAATCCTTGTATAGAAAGGATCTTAGGTATAATAAATTGAAACATTTATTCAAAATCATATAATTATAATACAATCGGTTTCTAGACAGTGCCAACAGCTCCCAGGGACAATGAGCCCAACCAAATTCAGGATTTGAAGAATAATTACCTTTTTGAAACTAGTTGGAAAACTAGACCATCCAGTAAAAAAGAAATGTACTTCCTCGAATAGATTAGTTTGTTATAACCATGCCAACCAGACACCGATCAATAATTGAGACTAAAATCTTGAGTAAAATTGGATGAAAGCATACATAATTGTTTTTCATACTTAGCAAAAATCAATCGGAACATCTGCGCTGTGGTTAGGGATTTACATGAAGAGGAAGAAGAAGAAGACGAAGGAGAAGGAGAAGGAGAAGAAGAAGAAGAAAGAAGAAGAAGAAGAAGAAGAAGAAGAAGAAGAAGAAGAAGAAGAAGAAGAAGAAGAAGAAGAAGAAGAAGAAGAAGAAGAAGAAGAAGAAGAAGAAGAAGAAGAAGAAGAAGAAGAAGAAGAAGAAGAAGAAGAAGAAGAAGAAGAAGAAGAAGAAGAAGAAGAAGAAGAAGAAGAAGAAGAAGAAGAAGAAGAAGAAGAAGAAGAAGAAGAAGAAGAAGAAGAAGACTACGATATTAATAATGATAATGATGTTGATGTTGATGATGATGTTGATGATGATGATGATGATGATAATGTTGATGATGATGATGATGATTATGATGACGATGATGATGATTATGATGGTGTTTTATTTATGTATTGATTTCTGATTTATTTAAACAGGGTAGCCCTTTTCAGTATCGAGTATACTGCTCTTCCAAGGGGACCTGTATACGGATTGAAAACATACAATCATGACATAGGTGAAACATGACTAAGATATAAGTTACATATTTCAACCTATACATCATTAGCAAAGCAACCCAAACGTTTTGATCGATGAATAAGCAAGATTGTACCCCCTTCTCCTAATTGCACTATTCTCATTTATCATACACCTCCCCCGCAAATTTTCCTAATTTTCTTCCTTCAAAGCTGTCGTATATACAATTTTCGTCGTAAATAACATATTTCTCGGTTCTTGTTAAGGCTTATGCGCTTTAACATGTCTTGCAACTTTTACCATCACTTTTCTTAATTACTTATTTGAAAAAAAGATTTCGAATTGCATTCGCTGCTAATGCGATATGTACAATCCCTCGCCCACTTTTCGCTACCTTGTTATCAAGTATACGACTATAAGTTTTTCGCTATCTATATAACATTTTGTTTTGTTAATTATCTCGCCTATCCCCAATTTCCATAACCTGTTAAGGTATTAGGTGAGGATCTATTATATTCCTTTGGAAGATTTGTTTTCAATTTTCTCCTTCTTTGCCACCTTTGGTATTTGTTTTTGTTTTGTGTAAAAACATAAAGTCTATAAAAACCATGGACGGAATTCAAAGTGATCCATTAACTTTGTCATAATCAACAAATATAATTTGGAGCTTCCATATTTCTCTCATACCGTGTTGTTTTGGCTTATATGGCGACAGAAGAATGAAAACGTGTTTTTGATTTTCAAATGTCTCCCTAATCGTGTAGGTATTTATTATTGATTTCAAAGGTGTTCCGGAACGCTTTTCAATTGTAATCAAGGTCAATGTCAAGGTCAAGGTCAATGAGCAGTGTTGTAGTTAAAATCAATGGGCAGTAAAGTTGTACAGATCTGACATCAATTTCACATTGCCAAGAGGTATATAAACAACGTTTTTTTTTCTATGAAACTATCATACATTATACAGAAGGATCTTACTCTGATATTGGTATATGATTTAACTCTCAAATAGCACTCACAGAAAAACCTTCTGAAGTTAGTGGAACACTTTAAGATTTTTTCTTTTTTCTTTCTAAGATGAACATGCATGAATATATAGCTCGCTAGGTTATACGACAGCCAATTGCTGTCCCCGCTTTATTACATTCTATTTACGAAGACAAAACATAGATTTAAACAATTACATACTACAAATATTTGTACTGATTACCTTTAATTAGTATGTCATGGCCAAGGCAATTGTGATAATTATGGGTACATTTTAAAAAGTAATCCATTTCGGCGAACTACGAAGCTAGTTTCCCCATATATGCACCTGCAGTTTGAACTGTTAAACATTCGTGATGACTTATCATTATGTCAAATCACATACACACGGAAACATTCATTAACACACGCACGCACATACATATACTAACTCACACACCACACACACACACATACACACAAATACACTCGTATGTACTATGCGCATACGCTTTCACACATACTCATGGCTATTATCACAAACTCACATTTATTAACACACGCATACATTCTGTACATATGCTATGCAAATTGTATTTACTGCATTTCAAGCTAAGTTTGAAGACATTAATTTATTTGTTTTTCTAAATTTAGATGAAGCAGTGACATTTGTTGTATATACGACAAGGATAACACGTGCATGTGAAACGTCCGTCCAAATATGTTTAGCGAGCTAGCGCAAATACAACTAGTCATGTGTATGTCAAGGGGTGTCGAAATGCACCCCTTCTTTAATTAGCGTATACGTGCAAATAAAAAGAATAATAATTGGGAAAATAGCTGCAAGTTAACTAAATGCGATATTTTGTATTGGTCTGTTGACATGTTCACCTCCTTCTTTATGTTTTAATGTGCATACATTATTTTGTTTCAATCAAACTTTTTGCCAGGAAACATTATACAGAATAAGTACGACAATGCGTTTAATATTGAATCTTAGGTTATAGTAGTACATCATAAGTAAAAAAGGTCTATGTTCTCGAGAATGTAGAAATGTTCAAGGCATCTTGAAAATCACTCATTTTAATTCAATATACTACCGTATCTCACCCAAAGATGCACCTATGTTTTGTCATATGATTGGGATGAAGTCTGTACATAATAATGGAGATAAAAGCGATACATTAATCAGACATGTGTGTGCATGTATACAACAGGTATTAACCCTTTACTAAATGCATGCACGAACACGTTACATGACTGTACCGGAAATAATTGTATAATCGAACAAAATTGTTCGCAGATTAGGACAAGAAGTCATAATTACGTAATAGAGATCGCACTTTTAGGGGAACGCTGAAAATCCATTCCAGTACGTATACTTACTGTTTTTGTATGTTTTGTTAACAATGTTTTCTTCTTTCAGTGGATTTAGGACGGATTTCCCACGCTAAGCTTCCCGGTCAATAATCTCTTCATAAACCTATTATACCGCGCGAAAATCGGGTAGCTTCTGTTCTTAATGGCGACATAATTATGCCATTTAAAAGCGTTTCATTCAGCATGTGTGCATTTAACGGTTGAGAGTGTCTTTACCACACTAATGCACATTAATTCCTTAGACTAATTCAAGTAAGGATAACAAAAGTGAATAAAGGCAAACTAAATTTAAGAATTGAAAAAACGTAAAGAAAGGAAAAACAACTAAAGAAAGAAAGAAAACTACTTATTTCGTTTTTATAGTGTCTTGATGTGACACTTTTATGATAGTATTTATCCAAACACTATAATGTTTCCCTTGCCTTTTTATGTAAAAGTACATCCGCATGTTGATACAACGTCAGCTTTTTTTTTCTTCAATAATCATTATGTATACACCCTTATATATACTAATTTAACCCGCTCACGACTGGTCCTGAAAATACCCAGGCTGATGTCTATGGAATGTGCGTGTTATACTCAAATCAATAGCCTTAAATGGGTTAAACAAAACCGATTGTCCATATCTCTGCATAATGTTACAAATAGAGCAATCTAAAATTGCATGCATGAAACATAATATGGACCTACATGAATTACCCCTGAAATATTCCATAGCTCGGGACATTATATTCATCAGAATATTTTATGTTTTTATGTGAAACCATGCAGTACAAACAAACTATGTTATGATGAATTGGAATGGAATAATAGACGGAGAAGAATAAATAGAGAGAAATCTAGAAATTGCATGCATGAAACATATTAAAACCAACATGAATTTCCCCTGAAAACATTCCATAGCTTGCGAGGCATTACATTCATCGGAATATTATAATGTTTTTATGTGAAACCAGTACAAAGAAACTATGTTATGATAAATTGGAATGGAATAATAGACGGAGGGAAAAGATGAATTAGAGTTGACAAGAACAAGCTCGGTCGTCATACTACGCAGGGACTGACGAGTGTGTATTGAATAGTATGTTATCTTTAAAGAATGTATCAGCTTTAGAAACTCGTCTTAAATTTTCTGACAATTTTAACAGCTGAGACAAACAAAAATGAGATTACAAAGTCAATCGATGTATGTCTGCATCGAAGTCTAATTGTCTCTATTAATTTTCCAAATGTAATACATTTTATTTTTAAAGTTCATTAAAAAGGGAGGTTTAGATTTGACTTTCTTTATCAGATAATATACGTTTATTGGATTGCTGTAAGTTCGTGATTTAACAAAAACAAGAATGCGGCTTTAACGCGGGCCACAGGGTTAGTTGCGCAATGGACTAGAAGTAGAAGCTCATCACGTATTCGTTGGGAAATTTAAGTGGCGCCAAATCAAAAATGCATCATGATGCAATACAGCTTGGTGAATAACTTGGGTAACCACTTAAACCACTCAAATAATCCTGGACATATCAAATGAATACCGCTGTCTTGAACGTTCTGAAATGTGCGGATTTTTGTTTACCTATAAATACGAAAGCGAAACGTGTTAAAATGCAGTTTTTTAATTTAAAGTTATACTAATGTTTAATTCTGGAGTGAGATTTGTGTGATTAATGTAAAATAAACTTGATTTTGTATAGCACTCTGAGAACGATATTTTGTAAGTGCGCTCTCTAATGAAAAAGGTGACAGAATGCACTAAAAAAGAGTGAACTTATATTTACGAGGAGTCAAACGAGGGACAACCCTATATTGCGAGTGAAAAAAGAGGAGTCAATATTTAACTCTAATTCTGATTTTTGTTTTTTAAGGGTCAACTTACGAGCCTTCCGTATCCTACTTCCCCGAAAATCAGGGCTCAAAGTTGTCCTTTCTGTGGACGATGGATTAGGTGTATATAAATTCATGGATCTTAAGAGATGGGACAAATTGCTTTTGGCGAACGCAATCACTTCGCCAATCTTCTGAGAAACCTTAGAAGCTCAGCTTGAGTTTAAAGTGGACGTTTCTGGGAAACTTTTCAAGTATAACTGGTCGAGCACATAAGCTGGGACAAATTGCTTTCGGTGTGTAAGATCTTCCAATTCACAGTGGTTTGAGTTTTAGAGATTAGTAAAAGATACATACGTGCAACAACATTTTGTGGGAAAAAATAAGAAGTCAAACTATTAAAGTATGACAAGCCGACAATACAATGTCTAGAGAATGTATGCTGGAGATGTTATATTAAAATATAAATGGCATTACACTTGTGAATATTTACATTACGTTATGCATAAAATTATGGACAAAGAATTTTGGTGCATTTTAATTTTTAGCTAGTTTGTATTTAAAGGGTGACTAAATTAAAAACGCATGTTGACTTTGGTTGATCTATAATAATGAATACATCACATATCTGTTGACTATTTGATGTACATTTTTGTCATATTTTTTATATTATTTTTTATATTATTTTTATTCTACCTGCTAAGATCCACCCCTAAAAAAACCAGAAGCTATTGACTTCTGTGACATCACAATACCATTCAACCATCGATCAGCTAGATAAACATAAACAAAAGATATGTTCTCACCCACTAAGTACCTTATTGCATTAGCGTTTGATGTTTTCATTGAAACCCTTCTTTTCATGGTGAGTGGGCATTGTATAAAACATACAATGCTATTGTGAATAGGTGATCAGTGGACATACCAATATCTTTTGTTCATCTAGCTGACTGATGGTTGAATGGTATTATGATGTCACAGAAGTCAATAGCTTCTGGCCGGTTTTTTTAGGGGTGAAGCTGAGCAGGTAGAAAAAAGTAATAGAAAACATAATATAAAAAATATGACAAAAATGTACATCAAATAGTCAACAGATATGTGATGTTTTCATTATTATAGATCAACCAAAGTCTTTAAATGTTTTAATTTAGTCACCCTTTAACGAAAAAAAGTACATGATGTAGGCTGATACCAGATTTATTCCATGCACCACGAACTGCGAAGTAATGACGGTCATGCTAAATCAATTATAACATTCTAATAATTATTTATGTCGGTTTCATTCGTGTCATGGGCTTGTAATGGATTCCTGGAGAGGACGAAATGAAAAGAACACATGTCATTCTTGGAATGTGTGCGACACATGCTTCATGTCTTAGCGTCCATCTTTCCTGGAATCTAAATACATCATCGATGGCGATATGAGATGTGATTGATTAAAATAATAAATAATATATGCATGTTCAAACCATGGGCGCCCATTAGCTCCGCTTTGAATTGTAGTACCAATAACACTTTGCACTCGATGTGCATGGGTAGATACATGTGTGAGGGGTGTGACAAGCTAAACGAATTTGGTTCTCATATTCTACGAATGATCATGTATACGTATGTTTTTGTAATAACATGCGAAAATCAAGTTGTTATTCAAAAAACATATTTGTAAGTGGATGATATGTTATCTATATTTGATGTGAAACTCTTATCATCCCGATTAGGGCAATATGAAATATTACTTACTTACTTATATTTATGTAGATGCATTCAGAAGTTGTGCTTATTCGATGCGTCAATTCTGTTGTACGATCAGTATATACTTACATTAATGGTCCTAGTGTCAAATTTCTCTAATCACAATATTGTTGCTTTATTTTTTGTTTTCTGGAATCGATATTTATATCAGATCGATTGACGATGTGTAAACGATACCGAATGGGATTGCCGTTGCAGTTTTATATAGTAACTCTATGATGACTGAGATCCCGAGAACAACATTGTGACATCTATACACGTACAGTTTTATCGTCAGTAATATAGATGTGCCTATCAAGCCTCTTGTGAAAACTGTAAACCCATCGTGGAATCCGTAGACAAGATCGATTGACAATAATTACAGGCAGATCGGATTTCCACGCCAAGCTCATGGGATCTCTATACCCTATACCAAGACCAAGTTATGACAGTTATATTAAAAACTAGGATAATGTCGTAGATTTATCGACTTAGGCATTTGGATTCTTGAGATATCATAAGCTAGTATTTATAATGCAAACTCCTAAATCATTATGTCACAATCGTTTACCCCTTGAACTTGCAAGCAAGATCGATCGAAAGCGAGGAACCATCGCGAACTCGTGATGTCGTGCTGTCAATCCAAGACCATGCATGTTAATGACAGCTTGATACTTATCGTAGATTTAGAGACGCATGTACGTTTCTTGGAATGATAAGCATCACATTCTTCATGTCGTGTCGCAGAATTTTGATTCATTCGAATTTCGCAAGATCGATTGATGTAGTGGGAAACTTTGGCGACCTTTCGAGGTTCGGGTATCGTTATAAAAACCAAATCATGACAAGTTGTGTCAGAGCGGGGATTTATAGACAGACGGGTTGCATAGTTCTTGGAATATAAAGAGCACATTCTTCATGTGAGAGTCTCTCTACTCCTTTGAATGTTCAGGCAAAATCGATTGAGAGCGAGAAACCATGGTGACCTTCATCATGGAGATTGTGTGTCATTCTAAAAACCAAAGTGTGACGGATTGTGTCATATCGTATTTGTTTGCATGTTTCTTAGAATGTAAGCAGCCCTATACATGTAGAAGTCTTCATGTCCACAGTTTCTCGTTTTCTTAAGAATTTTCAGGTAGGATTGATTTAAAGCGGGATACTACATGGGGACCTCATTGAGATTGTGTCTCATTCTAAAACCAAAGTGTGAAAGGTTGTGCCATATCGTAGGTTAATTTAATATGCATGTTACTTAGAATGTAAGCAGCATTTATATAAGTCTTCTTGTCACAAGTATCTCGATTCTTGAGAATGTGCATGTATAAGATCGATTGAACGCAGGATACCACGGCGACCTCATGTGGATTGGTGATCATTTTAAAAACCAAAGTATGACAGTTTGTGTCATAGTGAAGACATTTGCGTATGTATTATGGTTTTTGGAATGTAAGCAACGCAGTGTTCATGTCATCGATTCTCGATTCCTCGGAATTATAGGTAAGATCGATTGAGATCGGGATACCAATGGCGACCTCGTGGGTTTCGATTGTCGTACTTAAATCAAAATCACGACAGCACGATTATTGTAGATCGATGTAGGTATGATTGTTGGCGACGATCTATTAGAATTGCGACTTGAATCAATGCGAGACTTTCCTCATGTTATATCTCCGTATTTAATTGGAATCAATATAAAGACACTATCGATTGAAATAATATAATGAAATCGATTAGCTGAGTTGGTGATGTTTTAAAAACTCTTGTGGTGTGTTGTTATTCCGAAACTACAGCCGCAATAAAACCATAAATTTACATTGGAAGACATGATTTCAATAATCGGTGCCATTACTGTATTACTATTGGAAGACATGCTTTCAATAATTGGTACCATTACTGTATTTAATGCAAACGATTCTACATGTCACCTTATCGATTTACATTATCACTCAAATCGGTTCATAAACTAGATCGATCGGCAGTCATAATGATGATGATACAAAAGATAGGAGACAAAATATATAATTCCAATGTATTAGTGTTGCTAATGTTGATTAAGGTCGTTTTGTATGATGTTAAATAGTGTTCTTCCTATTATTAATTGAATGAGACCAACAATAGTCACATGCCCCCGTTTATTCTCTTAAATCGGTTCGTAGACAAGATCGATTGACAGTCAAGACGATAACAAACATAGCAACCAAAATAAGTATATCAAACAAATTCCAACGTCAGGATGTGACAGCTTAATATGTCATCTCTTCGATTTATGTAGGTATATGCATGGTGCGAATTAATGTTATATAATCATTTATTGCAATCTCCCGAAATTGGTGCAAAAATGTATACATGTTATCGTATTTGCTAGATTCTTTCTGCATCCAAGCCATGATCGATGATTTGTATTGCTATCATTTTTATCATGATTTTAACCATAATTATGACAAATAATTATGTCACTGTTTGAAGATGATAACGTTGTAAATAATGAACGAAATTTGTAGGATAGCGTAATGTGGATACGGCAGTATAAACATGTACACCAACATTACTATTAATTGTACACAACTACATTGTCTTTTAAAGAATGAAAACATAATTATTTGCTTTATTTCGTATATCGATTCGGAATGGTATAATAAATGCAATTAAATAATTATGAGCAGCAATAAGCGGTTATGAATATTTGAAGACTCGCCGAATTGTAATCGGTTATATATAATGCATGATTTTTTATCATGGTTTTTGTTTGTTCCCGGAGACCTCCATTTGAATACAGGCCTCCCATCGACCTATCTAATAATTGATGATAGTTCCCACTGCGATTATTTTGTTTTGAACTTGTCAGAACGTTGTAAGCAGCAGAATTATGAGTGAGGGCACACCACAATATAATAAGTCGGTGATCAAAACAATTCACAGAATTACAGAAATCGTCCAGGGAATGTTTAAATAAGTAAATAAATAAATTGCCTACGATAAAAAGCGCTATCCAAAATTGACCTATATAATTGCCAGCGCAGGAGATTTCTACAACCGTTTACTTATATTTATTAGTCTTAATTGTCCCTTTGAGGGTCGTGAATGGAAGCCCTCAGTATATTTTGTCGTTCGAGTTTTGCCTACCTCCCCCCCCCCCCCCCCCCCTGAAATGAACGTGCACCAACGCCCTAGCAACATGATGCACACACACGGCCCGTTTGATTTGGTCTAAAATACATAATAAGTAAATACTAAACAAAAACAAAACACTTTCTAAACTAGGAACATGTGGTTAATATGTCGCAGTGGACTAGATACTGGTCTCTTGTCGACAACTGTCTTGTCTTGCTCGTTTCGCTCTCTCGGATGTTGTACAGGTGAGCTTGTATAGTTCAAGTACTGCTCAAGTGCTACGTGCACTGCATTATAGGCGTACTATACAAATAAGAACACTACACAAATACAGGCATTCATTGAGAAGACCTATCCATGTACACAAATAAGAAAGTTTACACACTATCACCTGATCGCGCCATCTCAAACAACTGTGTGAAAAGAAAATAACGGTGTTGGCTGTTTGATTTACACCAAGGATCTTTAACATAATAGTAGATTGACGCGCAAAATAGCCCTTTTCAAAGGTGCCGCTGAAGGTTTTTAGCGCCTTTTATCCTTCCTTTTTTCTTTTTGCAATCGATAATAATGACACTTCACCCCTTCCCGGTAGCTCACCCATAATAAATGAAGAGACACACATTTACTTTACTTTTGTGTGTATACTTTGTCTTCTTTAATGAACAGTTTTCCTCTGTGCGTCCACACCACACGGCGAATATCTGAGTTACACTGTATGCGTCTCCAGATGAAAAGTAAATCGACCCGAATTCTCATCGGAGATTCAAGTTTAAACCTATGTTATTTGATTAAATGAGTTATATTAAACAAACCGTTGATAATATAGCCCGTATAGGCGCACATAGTGCTATAATATAATGAACCCCATTCCGATCCTCCATGGTACCCATTAATCACCTGTGTGAGGAGCAGCGTAGTTATTAAATCGTCTTCGCGATGGACATACTCTGGTTTCGAACTCGGGACCTCGCGATTGGAAGGTCAGCACTATATATGTGCCGCCTGTTCGGTCTAAAGTAGGCCCAGCGAAGGACAACTGATTATCTCGGTTTAATACGTTGATGTGGACGCGTGGGGATATTAACCATTTGTGAG